>APFE030467078.1:141853-168955 GCA_000404065.3 Pinus taeda | reverse complement strand
ATTAATGTAAAATACTGAAATATGCTTACAAACAGCAATGGAAATAAACCAGCGAGGGCGATGGTAGCTTATTTCTGAGAAGAGATGTGGCAGCTACATGCCTCTCAACTGTGTTACAATGAGGCTCAAAGGCCTATTTATTGTTGAGAAACAATCATCCAAAAACCTAAATCTAGAAGATGAAATGCCAAATTGTGGGCCCCTTTTGGGTAAATGGGTACATCAACTTCTTGGGGTCGTAACTTTGGCATATGATCTCCATTTGACGCGCAATATATCTTGTTAGAAAGATCTATCCAAGAAATACAACTTTGGGAAGAGAAACATTGAACCACAGACCCATGTTACTCCCAGTTTTGCCAAAAAAACGTTGTTTAGGGCCTCAAAATGACTTCGGAAGTTCAGGACCCGAAAAACTGCTAAAAATAGTAAATTGTGCTATAATTAAGGAAAATGAAAAGCTGAAAGAAATAATGGTGGGGGTCCAAGTGGATTTGGCAAGTGGCTACCAATATCCACCTGGATCATTCCTCCCCACTTAGGAAGCAATGATCCCCATTGCGTTGAGTTCCTCCATGAGATGAGGAAACTTCTGTTGAACTTGGTCCCTGGTGAAGGAGTTGGCTTGCTTTGACAACTCGATACAGTTGGATATTATTTTTGCAAGTGTGTTTGATCTGTGTTTCCATGATCCGATCAATTGCAGCTTGTTCCATGCAATCTGGATTTAACTCTGTGGGTGTGAGTTGTTCTGCAATGTCGGATGTGTCTAGTAATGGTGAAAAGTATGGCCGAAGGTGGTCCACATTAAACACTGGGTGCAGGCCAAGGAATGGGGGAATGCTGAGCTCAAATGCATTGTCTCCCACAGCCTTGGTAATGGTGTAAGGACCATATCAAAGTGGTCTGAGTTTTTGATAGGCTCTGGTAAGGCGTTCCTTTTGCAAATGCAACCAGACTTTGTCACCCACTTAAAATTTGTGTGGCACCCGATGCTGATCATGTCACTTCTTGTACTTGGCATTTGATTTCTCCAGAATGTCATGGACCTACTAGCGAATATGTTGGATGTGCTCAATGAAGTTGGTTGCCTTATTTGTTTCGGATTGGACATGAGCCGAATCTATGTGAGTAGCTGCAAATGGCATGGCCACATCAATGGGACATAGTGGTTGGAATCCCAAGCCCACCTGAAAAGGGTTGTTACCAGTTGAGTTGTGAAGAGCCCGGTTGTAGCTATGCTGAACATAGGGTAGGCCCTCATCCCATGTGCATGGATGCTTTGACTTGTACACTCACAGAATGTGTACGATCATCATGTTGACAACCTCTCTTTAGCCATCAGTTTGAGGATGGAAGGGTGTGGACTTAGTGAGTTTGATGTCCAGCATCGACCAGAGACTGGACCAAAATGTACTGAGAAACCTGCTATCCCGATCTGAGATCACAAACTGTGGGAACTCAAAGTGTATCCACACTCGATCAAAGAAGAGTTTAGCAATGGCTTCTACTGTGATATTTGTTGAGCTCCAAAGCTGCCCTTTCCTTAGCAACTTTTCTCATCCATTCTTCTTTTCTTTTCCATGAAAAATGCATCCTTATCATCAAAAACCATTACACATTGCCTCAAGGAGTATATTTCAGTGACTTACAGGTTATACTTTTATGTTTGTTATTTGAATAAGTTTTGGTCTTTTAGCTATGGAATGCAGCCACATTCTGTAGCTAATCGGCTATTCAGTGGCTACTTCCATGCTTTTGCAGGTTCCAAGTGTCAAGAGGGGAAAGGACTACATGGGTAGCTTGGAAAACATCAGGGCATGGATCGTATCCTATTCATCTGGCCTAAATCGATGAGGAAGACTCTAGTCAAAGGGAAGTTAAACATATAAACATATGGCAAACAGGACTCTGTTTTGCACATGTTTCTCAATGATGTGATCCGAAGCAGTTTCCTGAGGCCACAGACTTCATCTGCCACCTGTGCGAATGGAATCCAACATCCATTACCATAAGATTTATGTTTCCAAGCAACCAAGGACAAGAATTCTGCATACTTGCCTGCCTACGTGGTTTGGTGTAGCTTATTTCTCTCTTTAAAAAAGTTGTATAATTTCTCTATAAGTACCTGTGTGAAGAACACAGAGGAAGTTCAGTTTTTGCTTATGTGTTAAGTTCAGATTTCCGCTCTGTAGTTTGAAGAACTCATTCTTTGTTTTTAATATAAAGATTGTGTTTCATGGATACCTGAAGCATTGTTGGAGTGTTGATTAAGTGCTTATAATCTGAGACCTTTACAGAGGGCCCCTGCGTTGGTCAAGGTTACATTTTATTTTTGTTTTGTCTTTCATAGTTAACTGTAAATTCACTGTGTTTTTTCCATGATGTTTATAAGCATTTTCTAACTATGTTCATAATGTAGCTTGTGTCATCTTCTTATTAGCACATAACAGTTTTTTTGTTTCACTACTTTCTAGCTTCTTATCAGTAGCTTGAAGTTGATGTCAGTAGCATAGAGTAATTTAAATTTGTTGATCATTAGTCTAGTTTCTTTCATTTACTGTTCATTAGTCTTTAGATTTTGAATTTAACTGATCAATGCCATTTTTTTGTTAGTTTAATAACTCATGTTGTAAGTGAATGTTTCCGAAAGCCCTTTCAGTTGATGGTTCATGTTAAAACTAAGTAGTAAAATATTTCATTTATGAATGAGTCTTTCTCTGCATTTTTATGTTTACTTTTTCTTAGAACAATGAAGTATGGAGTCCCTCAAAATGTTACCATCAGGAGGTATTTCTCCCAAAATTGTGTAGCAAAGTGATAAAGCACTTCATTTAGCTGTTATAGTAGATTAGTTGCAATTTTACTTTTAGTCTTAATCTTTCATTTAATTTTGTTGCAATTTCATTTTCAGTTCTAGAACAATGAAGTATTGAATCCCTCAAAATGCTATCACGAGGAGGTAGTTCTCTCAAAATTGTGTAGCAAAGTGACAAAACACTTCATTTAGTTTTTATGATAGATTAGGTCCAATTTCATTTTCAATCATAGTTTTTCATTTAGTTGCAATTCCATTTTCAATTGTTCATTAAGTTTTGATTCGGCAATTAGACAATAGTTGTAATCTTATTTTCAGTATTTCATTTTTGGTTCATCATAGATAGCTGCAATCTCATTTTCAGTTTTAATATCTCATTTAAGCTTCGTTTTGTAATTGATTAGATAGTAGTTGTAATTTCACTCTTAAGTCCTTTTAGTTCATGTTTTGGAAACAATCATAATAACAAAAAGAGAAACTTTGTTTTCATTTTCTTGGTTAAAACTTCAACTCCAAATCTGGCCTAAAGCACTTTTAGCTCTCATTTCATTTTCTCTAGATTATTAGCAGCATTATATTTAAGATTTTGTTAGCAATTAAAAGATCAAAACCTCAAAACAACTTAAAACTCAAAAACACTAAAGTAGGAAGGGCCATCTAGCACATATAGTGCACTACACTTCGTCAATTTACGATACCTGGATTGATAATTTATGTAGAGAAATTTAGGACGCTAAATTGACCAAACATTTTGGCGCCGTTACCAGGGAAATGTAACTAGGTAGCCTTATCTCTTACATTCATAAAAAACAAAAAGCAAAAACAACAAAACAAAACAATGACATGCATAGGGCAGAAGTTCGATCCTACAACTCAACCTACTCCACCAAGAGTTAGAAAAGACACATCTCCATCCCAGACTCATACTCCCAACCATAGGATTCTAGGAATTCAAGGGGCAGAAATTCCATGAGAAGATTCTCCTACATCATCCACCAAAATAGTCCTAGGAGAGAAGACCTTTTTCACCTCCACAGGGGAGCCTATTGTAGTTGAAGAATTAGAAATACCTGGTGAGGAAAAGAAAGTAGAAACTCTCTGTCACAGTCCATTAATAGAAGAACCAAAGGGAGAGGGAACAGCCTTGTAGGTTGAGCCCTACATTGACTCTGAAGAAACTATAATGGCAGAAGAAGAACAAGATGGAGAATTCACACTATTTGGAGGAAGGAGTAGAGGGAGAGGTAGAGGAAACAATGGAGGAGGTAGAGGTAATAATGGAGGAGGCAGAGGAAATAGGGAAGTAGATAACTCATTTGGATTCCCTATAGTAGATGAGGAAACACATACCACAATGAAAAACATTTCACCACCTGTCCTCCCAAACTTTTATGAGTTGAGAAGTGAGGATCCTGAAACATTTTTGTTTGAGCTTGAAGTCTTGTGTAGAACCTATGACTATCTAGAAGACTCTCAAAAACTCAAATTGTTCCCTTCAACACTAAAAGGGGCTGCTTTGAAATGGTTTATGGGGTTAGTCACTCAATCCATTAGAACTTGGAATGACATGAGACAGGCATTTTTGGATAGATATTTGGATTATTGTATGCCTACCAATCATAAAGATGAGGTGTTCAAAATGACGCAAAAAGAAGATGAAAACTTGGAGGATTTGCTTGAGAGATTCAACTATAATTTGAAAAGAGCAAAGATGAACAATTTAGATGAAGAAATTTTGAAAGCTCTTTTGTTAAAGGCCATTAAATATGAATGGATAGATATCCTTAACATGATGGGGAAGGGGGATATCTCTCAACTTCCATTGAGTGACATAGCAGAACTATGTGTTCATCTCTCAAGAGGGAAATCTGAAACCGAGAAAGGGTCGAGATATCCTTCTCTTGTTAGAGCAAACAAATCTGCAACAGGATCCGTAAGTAAGGCAGAAATTGGCAATATGCTTGATGAGTTCAAAACTGACATTCTAGGGAGCCTTAGTGAGCAACTAGACACCCTCAAAATTCAAAACAAGCAGAAAACAGAGGATGATGCTTTAGCCTTTTTTTTTCCAAAATGCAGAAAGAAACATGCTCTAAGGGAATGCCCTTTAGATGCAAAAATTGTAGAAACTTGTATGATTTGTTCAGAAAGTCATGAGACCAAGGATTGTCCTTCAATCCTAGGTCGTATAGTTGTCTTTCAAGAGGAAACAGTCCCAAATCCTATAGAATCTCTTTATTTTGTTGCAAGAAGACCTTGGCAAGGGCCACAAAATCAAGGATTCAATAATCCAATGTATCTTCAACCCCCACCAAACTGGAATTCTTAGCAGCAACCTTGGCCTCAAACTCAATCTCAGTATTAATCTCAATTGTGGGCACATGGGGTACAAATTCCTTATGGGAGATTTGCCCAATATTACCAATATCCTCCATCTTATCAAAATTATCCTCCCACACAAAATCAGCAACAACTTCCAAATCAAAACCCTCAACTTTCATTGCCATTTCCACAACAACCTTCACAACAAGGTCAAAATCCTCAACTCTTACTTCCATTTCAACAAAAACCAAATCAGCTACCTTCCCAACCATTACCAAACCCCAATATTAAAAACCATCGAAATGCTTACATGGTAGAAGGACAACAATTTCCAACTTACATGATTACTCCTCTAAATCTTAATGATGTTCAACTTAGATCTGGTAGGATATTAGAAAAGAAAAACCCTTCTATAGTTATTCAAGAGAAAGACACTTCTGAGGAGGATTCTCTGAAAGTCAATAAAATCTTTGAGGGAACATCCCTCCAAAACCAAAACACTGAAAAACAAAAACAAAAAGAATCAATAAACACAACTCCTATAATTGAGCAACCAGCATCTACTTCTACACCTCCTTTTCCTGAGAGATTACAAATTGATAGAGGGGTAGAAAAATAGATCTTGTTGCCCAATTATGATTTTCTAGATGAATTGAAGAATGTTTGCATCAAAATTCCTTTGTTGCAAGCCATTAGAGAAATTCCTATTCTAGCCAAGACAATAAAGGAGTTGAGCATCAAAAGACCAGGAAGAAAACCGAGAGAAACAAAAAGAATTCACCTGGTAGGAAAGATAGAAAACATCATGATGGGAAAGATTTCCATGCAGAAATATGTGGATCCAGGAAATCTAATTGTCAAGACACACATTAACGGGATTGAAATTCCAAATGCATTGATTGACTTAGGGGAAGCAATAAACATTATGAGTAGACAAACTATGGAGCAGCTTAAACTTCCTAACCTTCTTTACACACCTACCCTACTGCAACTTGCAGATAGATCAGTAATTAAACCAGATGGTGTGCTAGAACATATTTCAGTCTCCTTAGATTCTTGGGAATATCCTGTTGATTTCATGATTTTAACTCCCAAGAATAATTTAGGAGGACACCCACTCATATTAAGAAGACCTTGGCTAGCCACAATTGATGCTTTTATTAGTTGTAGATCTGGTGACATGTATATTCCTGATGGTAATTCAACAAAGAAATTTATTTTGTATCCTCCAGCAAAAGAAATAACAAAAATAGATGACAAGGAATGGATTAGTGATGAAGATGATATTCAGTCTCTCTTTACTATATCTGAAATTAGTGAAGATAGTCAAATTTTGAACACATTGCAAATTTTTGAAACATCTTCAGAATATGATCATGCACAATTTCAAAAAATATCTAATATTGAATACTTGTCATCTCGGCAGATGTCTCTCTATTCTATGGAAGATTTTGGTAGCTCTACAATTGAAATTTTTCCAAGTAGGACATTGAACATAAACAAAAACTTGGAGAAACTACAACAAGAAGAGCTAACCAAAATATTACAAAAACATTATGTTGCATTTGCATGGGAGTACACTGACATAAAAGGTATTGATCCTTAGACTTGTATCCATAATATATATATTGAGGAAAATAGTGGACCAATCAGACAACCTCAAAGAAGAATGAATCCAAATCTTAGGGAAATTGTGAAAGAAGAGCTCCAACAATTACTCAATGTAAACTTCATTTACCCAATTTCAGATAGCCAATGGGTTTCTCCTTTGGTAATTGTGCCTAAAAAGAATGGTAAATGGAGGGTGTGCATAGATTACCGAGAATTAAATAAAGCAACCTTGAAAGATCACTTTCCTTTGCCCTTTATAGATCAAGTATTAGATCCATTAGCAGGTAAAAAGTATTTCTCATTCTCGGATGGTTTTAGTGGTTATAATCAAATTCAAGTAGCACTTGAGGATTGGGATAAAACCACATTTACTTGTCCATGGGGAACTTTTGCCTACCGAGTGTTTCCTTTTGGGTTATGTAATGCACCTGCAACATTCCAAAGAGCAGTACTAGGAATTTTTTCTGATCTAATACATGATTGTGTAGAGGTATATATGGATGATTTTATAGTTTATGGTAACACATTTGAAGAAGATTTGGAGAATTTGGAAAAAGTATTTAAAATATGTAAAGAAACAAACCTTTCACTAAGCCATGAAAAATGCTTTTTGATGTTTACAGAAGGTATTGTTTTAGGACATCACATTTCAGGAGAAGGGATTAAAGTTGACAAGTCTAAAGTTGAAGTTATCTCTAAGTTGTCAATTCCAAATTTCCAAAAGGATGTTAGAAGTTTTCTAGGATTTACTGGATATTATAGAAGATTTATAGAAAACTTCACTAAAATAGCATCTCCACTCTTCAAATTGCTTACAAAGGTTGTGAATTAAAGTGGAATCCTGATTGCCAACTAGCATTTGAAACCTTGAAAGCAAAAATGTCTGAAGCACCTATCTTAAGAGGACCAAATTGGAAACTTCCTTTCCATATTTCTACAGATGCTTCAAATACAGCTTTGGGAGTTGTATTTGGACAAAAAGATTTGATTCCTTATGTCATTTACTATACAAGTAAATATTTGACTCCCATTGAGTTAAATTATATTGTAACTGAAAAAGAATTCTTAGTTTGTTGTTCATGCAATTAACAAGTTTAGACACTATATAACAGGCTATGAAACCTTTGTTCATACAGATCACTCTGCAATTAGATATTTGATGAATAAACCTATTACTAATGGCAGAGTTTCAAGATGGCTTTTACTTTTGCAAGAATTCAACATTACTATGCTAGATAGACCTGGAAAACAAAACACAGTTGTTGATTTCTTGTCTAGGATTCAGAATATCAAAGAGGACTCTCTGGTTGAAGATAAGTTTCATGATGAATATCTCTTTGCAGTAACTACTCAAACTCCTTGGTTTGTAGATGTTGCTAATTACTTGGTTATAGGGAATTTACCTTCACATTTATTTCCTAGAGAGAAAAGAAATATTATTCAAAATAGTGTAAGATATTCATGGATCACTAACGAATTGTATAAAACAGGGCCAAATCTTATGATCAGAAGGTGTGTCTGGGAAGATGAGATGCCTGATATTCTCAAAGCATGTCATGATGAGCCGTGTGGTGGACACTTTGCTGACAAGAGGACAGCCTATAAAATCCTTTCCTTAGGATATTATTGGGCATCCATCTTCAAAGATGCTAAAGAATATGTCAGAAGGTGCGACAGCTGCCAAAGGGTAGGGAAACATGCTCCCTCAAATGAAATGCCATTACAACCTCAGGTACTTATCGAACCCTTTGAAAAATTGGCTTTAGACTTTATTGGGCCTATTAATCCTCCATCCAAGCAGAAAAAGTATATATTGGTATGCATTGATTATGTCACCAAATGGGTAGAAGCCAAAGCATTACTTTTTTCTAATGAAAAATCTGTAGTTAGTTTCTTTTTTAGGATATTTTTACTCGCTTTGGTATTCCAAGAGAAATTGTGACAGATCAGGGACCTCAATTCACATCCAACATGATGGAGAAACATATGGAGGAGTACAAAATCAAGAATAGGAAATCTAATCCTTGTCATCCACAAGCAAATGGTCCAGTGGAGTCTACAAATAAAGTGATTGAAGGAATCCTCACCAAGACTGTGCATCTACATAGAAGAGATTGGGCAGAAAGACATCCTGAAGCCTTATGGGCCTATAGAACTACATGGAGGAACACAACTGGACATACACCCTATAAACTTGTTTATGGGAAGCAAGTCCTATTCCCCATAGAGTTCCAAGTCAAAACTTTCAATATGGAAGTCTAGTTGGGGATGGATTTATCAAAAGCTCAAAAGCATAGACTGGAGCAATTGAATGAACCTGATGAAACCGGACAAGAGGTTATTCAAAGGACTGGTCTAGTTCAGCAACAGAGGGCTAAGTGGCATGACAAGTACATCAAAGACAAGAGGTTTCAAGAGGGAGATTGGGCATTGTTATTTGATTCAAAGTTTAAAGATTTTCAAGGGAAGTTTCAAACTCATTGGTTTGGGCCATATGAGATTGAAAAAGTTTTCAGTAATGAAGTAGTAAGGATCAAAACAATAGATGAAAGTAAAACTCCTCTCCTTGTGAATGGTCATAGATTGAAAATTTATCAAAACCCAATCTCAAAGGAAGAGTTCATCAAGATCTTTGAACAATTATCAATTGAAGTTGGTGAAGAAGAATTTTTCTTCTCCATAAACTTAGTCTTTGTTTTTCCTATCCAAAAATAAATAAATAAATTTTATAAGGTTGAAAACCAATCACTGATTGGCATGCTTATACAGAAAATACAGGGTGAAAATCAGAAGCTTCTGACACCCTATATTTTCCATTTCCATTTCTAAAAAAATGGTGACTCACTTTGCATTCTGCAAAATTCATTGTTTTATCTCATTTTCACTCTGTTTTACTTTTGCAAAGTTTCACTTCACTCCACTACCATATTCCACCAATAAATTTTTCCTCTCCAGCATTTCTTCCATCTCCATTTTTCATTTATCGTCTTGTCATATTTTCATTCACACAGCCATCTCCATTTCATTCATTCATAAAGTCATATTTTACTCTCTATTTTACATTATGCAGTTGTTTCCACGTTCTGCAGTTGTTTCCACGTTCTACAGTTGTTCCCGTTCCATAGCTAATCCTGTTCTGCAGCCAATTTGATTCTACAGCAATAGTTTGATCATCAGTCCAAGCATAAAGAGGCCAGTTCATAATAAAATTTCATATGCAGGTAATTGAGGAGAGAACAACTTTTGAAGACCAATCACATCTAAGCACTTGTGGAAGCAAACAACAAGACATTAGCAAGCAGAAGGTGTGGTTCTAAAAGGTAAAAAAACAAAAACTTATTTCAAAAAGAAATACAAAACATAAGTTTGTATAACTCGTATAATCACATGACTCTTTGATTTATTATTATGAGATTTGACTGCCATGATGATTCCACCACACCTTCCGTCTTTAATACCTAATGGTCTAATGATGAAATATCCATTTTAAACTCAATGACTTGTACTTAACTGTACTTCTCCAGCACACCTATTAAATGGTTAGATTCATGACTTAACCTATTTGAATACGACTCCTCAAAACCCTAATTGTTCATTACACCAAGTTTTTCTCTTATACTTCCACAGCCTTTTCATGCATACAAACACTTTGTTACCTTGTACACACAGTCACTTTGTTTTCGTATTCTCTGTGTATAACAGTTACTTTGTTTTTCACACAGTTTATGTGTATAGCCACTCTGTTTCATATACCTTGAGCACACTCTGTTTCCACACATTTTATGCATACAGCTACTATGTTTTTGTATACCATGTACGTATAATTGTTTTATCCCATACTCATAGTCGTTTTACTTCCATATATTATGTCATTCCATCCCCATATCCATAGTTATTTTTATATACCAGTTGTTCCACTACCGTATACACAGTTCTCTTTACAGAGTCACTCCATTTCTCAAACAGTGAAGGGAATTTTGAAGAATAGCAGAAAATAAAGGTGATGGGCTCATCGTCAAAACTAAACCCATAGGGGTGAAGTACATGGAAGGTTATCCTCAGTTGAAAGGAATGTTGCAGAAGGATGGTTGGTTGAGTTTCATTGAAAAAATTCAATGGTTACCATAAAAAAAATCACCAAATATTTTGCCAGATCGTTTGATGGAACGGACGTGGAAATAGGTGACATAAAATTTGCGGTGACCAAGTCTTTTATTGCTGAAGCAACCGAGCTACCAAGACTAGGAGAGAGGTGGTTAAAACAAATAATTTCATGATGAAACCTGGAAGGTCATTCTCAAAAATCCAAGAATGGACACTTCAGTTTTTAGGAAAGGGATTCCAATCTCTACACTTAAGGGCAAATGGAGTAGCATGTTATTAATTTTGCAAAAGTTTATTACATGCGAGGGAAGGTTTGGTTCCATGTATGTATATCACATAGGACTGTTAATGAATTTTATTGAAGATGGAACCCTCAATCTCTCATTTTTCCTATTGAATAGTTTGAGAAGAATGGCCACTAATGTTCAGAGGAAAATTGAAGCAATAGAAACCACTCTTTATCATCATGGACTAGTAAAAAATTTAGTTGAACATCACTTAAAGAGTGTAGGGGACACATGGGAGGACTTTTTGGTCAGAAACTTCTTCTAAGATGCTCCAGAATTTCCTGAGGGAAGTCCTGTAAAAAGAAGTAGGAGAAGGAAGACCAGTCTCACCATTCAAAACACTCCTGAAACTTCAGCACACAAAAACAATGAAGAAGAGCCCATCTCTAAAACATTAACAGAGATTAGAAAGCATACAAAAAAGAGAAGAAAAATGAAAGAAAAGGTTGAGGAAATCCATAAGAATATTCCTAAGCCTTCATCATCTAAGGAGGATGAACAGCTGTTTTCAGACATATTAATCAAAATTAGAGATCAGCTCAAGAAAGAGAAGGAGAAGGGAAAAAGGAAACAGGTTATAGAGGAAGAAATCATAGGCTCCCAAAGTTTGAGGAGAAGTTCTAGACTTAGGGGCAAAGTGAAGAAAGCAAAATCAAAAGAGACCCAGTCCATAGATTTGGGGGAAGAAACTACAACTCAGTCCCATGACAATATTCCATATGAGCAAAGCCCACAGAACTCTCCCCAACAAAACTTTAAAAGCAGCCCAAGAAGAGCCTCTCCAGACATTGATCCAATCCAACAGCAGATATATGGCTGCACAGAGTCATTGGAGAAAAAGAGTACATCAGTGGTCCCAGGGACTTCATCTAATCCTGAGCAGCCTGCCACATCATAAGAGACTTTAACTAGCTCACTTAATCAGGAAATTTATGAGCTAGAAGTTCCAAATAGGCACATACAAAGAGAAAATGAAGCTTTAAAAGAGTAGAACAAGTTGGATAAGATTATCCATGATAACACAATGCTTCACTTGGGTTTATGGCATAAGACGAACAGAAAACTAAAAAGGAAGAATAAGAAGCTAAATAGGGCACTTATTACCTCAAGTACAGATTTCTCATAAGCATAGGATGGCAGTTGGTGCAAAGAAAAGCAAGAAAAAGTTGGATGTTTTCACTGAAGTCTCAGAACAAATGCAGTAAGAGGATGGATTTCACAATTTTGATTGCATAGGGACATGCAATAGTCTAGCAGTGGGGGTATGTTGAGCTCCAAAATTACCCTTTCCTTAGCAACTTTTCTCATCCATTCTTCTTTGCTTTTCCATAAAAAATGCATCCTTATCATCAAAAACCATTACACATTGCCTCAAGGAGTATATTTCAGTGATTTACAGGTTATAGTTTTATGTTTGCTATTTGAATAAGTTTTTTTCTTTTAGCTATGGAACATAGCCACATTCTGCAGCTAATCAGTTGTTCCATAGCTACTTCCACGCTTTTGTAGGTTCCATGTGTCAAGAGGGGAAAAGGACTACATGGGTAGCTTGGAAAACATTAGGGCATGGATCGTATCCTATTCATGTAGCCTAGAACGACGAGGAAGACTCCGGTCAAAGGGAAGTCAAACATAGAAACCTATGGCAAACAGAACTCTATTTTGCACACATTTCTCAGTGATGGGATCCGAAGCAGTTTCCTGAGGCCACAGACTTCATCTACCACCTGCGCAAACAGAATCCAATAGCCATTACCATACGATTTATGTTTCCAAGCAACCAAGGACAAGAATTATGCATACTTTCCTGCCTACGTGTTTTGTTGTAGCTTATTTCTCTCTTTGAAATAGTTGTATAATCTCTATAAATACCTGTGTGAAGAACGCAGAAGAAGTTCAGTTTTTGCTTATGTGTTAAGTTCAGATTTCCGCTCTATAGTTTGAAGAACTCATTCTCTATTTTTAATATAAAGATTGTGTTTCATGGATACCTGAAGCATTGTTGAAGTGTTGATTAAGTGCTTATAATCTGAGATCTTTGCAGAGGGCCCCTGCGTTGGTCAAGGTTACATTTTATTTATGTTTTGTCTTTCAAAGTTTTTTTCCAGAGAAAAAATCAAACTTTTTATTAAACATAAATAAAAAGTTACATAGTATATGCAATTAAGCATTCATTTTAGCTATATGATTGCAGATCATATAGCCCACAGGATGTAGAATATACCATCCTGCCAAAAAAGCAAAAAGATTTGTTCCTAAAATTAGGAAAGCAAGGAAGAAAAAACCAAACAATCTAGCTGGCCTAAGTTTTTCTGCCCTTCTTCTTCTCCACTCTTCGCCAACCATCAGTGTTGGGAGTGGAATCGATAGTGGCAATCTGGTTTTCCATTGTGTTCGTTGGTTGTTCCTTGCCCGAATCTGATCCTTCGGGGCTGTGAGTTCGTTTGATGCCACTTAGTTCCAGCTGGAGTTCTTGTTCCTGTTCCAAATTGTTCTCTTTTTTCCTATTGCCCTGAATTTTTTGTTCATCTTCTTCTGCATTGTGTTCTACTTTCTCTACTATGGATACCTTCCTTACCGGAATTTCTATATTTTTCCATCCTTTCGACTTCCTTTGTTGTTGCTTATTCCTATTGGGGCTGGCATGTGGGCATGCATTATGCAGATGACCTGTTTGTTGACATCCACGGCATCAGAATGTTGTATTTTCATCGTCCAGAGGTTGTGTCCACTGTGTATTATTGAAATTCAGGATTATACTTTCTGGTAATCCTTGACTGAGGTCTACTTCGACACATATTCTAGTGTAAGTAAAAATTCCTTTTAAGTGTCTCTCTGCATCGGTCTTTATGTGTTTTCCCAAGGTATTTCCAATAGCGGTTAAAGCCTTTTGACACCAAAAATGTAAAGGAAGATTATGCAGCCTGACCCAGAATGACATCTTTGATACCACCATTATATTGGCATCAAAATCTAGAAACCATGGTGTGATGAACAATCCAGCACTACCCCAGAAACATGGCCCTTGGTTGAGGATTATGTCTATTTCCTCTTCCCTATGAAATCTTACTATGAAGAACCCCTTGGGATATAAGTAGATTTCGCATCTTTTTTCCTAGACCATATGGATCCATTGATGCAATACGTCAGATCTAGGCCAAAAGCCATTAAATCGGCAAATAACAGCAAATGTGTGTAGATATGAGTATATAGCTTTTACCTCTGGTATACCGATGGTGAGAGATGGGCTCTCAGGTATTTGCTCTACAATGTAAGGCCTCGGGGGTTCAGTGGATGTTGTGGGGTTTGTATTCCCTTTTCCCTTGACTGCGTCCTTAAAAGACCTTGTATTCTTCGAGCTAGATCCAGAGCATCTGCTTCGCAGACAAAGGTTGATGGTGATGGTTGAATCTGATATTATGTTGTAATCCTAAAGAGTATGATTTTCTTGTAAAATATGTCCCATATAAATCATATTTTGTGCATGGGCTGGAATGTCAAGGCAGGTCTATATTTTAAATCTCAGATCCTGAATCCTGCAATCTTGTTATAACCTTAGGCAGTGGTGCCTGTCGTCCGGCATTTTGATGAAGATTTGTGTAAGATCCATGGTTTTTTTATTTGTCTCCATTTGTGGCTGACCTCTTTCTATTGTCTGGGACAGGCTGCTATAGAATCCTAGTTCATCCCTACACCAGTGTCTTTCCTTCCAGGATATCAAATCTGCTGGATCTTGGTAGATCTGTCTATTGTGAGCCAGATCTATTAGATCTATGGAAGATCTGGGGATTTTATGCCAACCCACAGTGGAAGTGAGCATCCCAGCTCCTTGCAACAATATCCCTAGGGCTGTATTGGCAGATCCAGAACATAGGCCTGCAGATCCACCATTGACGGCATCCGAAGCCCCGATTTCCCCTCTCCAATATCTCAGAGAAACTAGTGTTCCTACACATCACTGTAGGGGACTTGCCTTAGCCCTATCTACAATGGCTATGGGCATTTCCACGTTTTTTGAACCATGATTTAAACCCTCCCATCCTCCGAAGGCTAGGGACTTTGCAGGAATGAGTGCGAGGGGGTTCCTGGCGAAATCATAAGCCGTGATCGCTGCACCTAAACAGTTTGTGCGTCTGTGCGAGTTGGGTGCACCAAGATCTGTTAGCCTTGCCCGAATCCATGAAGGAGGGTAGCTGGGAGTGCATATGCCTGAAAACTCCACCTTCTGCTTCCCCAAATCCTCTTCTTCCTCCATTTTCTAGAGCTCTAAAAGGGATCCTCTTTTCTCCTAGAAATTTATGCCCATTCTTGGCTTCAGATCCACTCCCTTTACCCTGTCAATACTGCGAGGAGGAAATTCCATGGCGTTGGCCATGTAGCCTGCAGAGGGGGCGACGAGTGCAGCGACAACCATTCTTTCCCGACGGGAGTCCCTTTGAATTTTTGTGTTGCAGTGAAGGTTTAAGCCCTTTTATCTTTCATAGTTAACTGTAAATTCACTGTGTTTTTCCATGATGTTTATAACCATTTTCTAACTCTGTTCATAATGCAGCTTGTGTCATCTTCTTATTAGCACATAATAGCCCTTTTGTTTCACTACTTTCTAGTTTCTTATCAATAGCTTGAAGTTGATGTCAGTAGCATAGAGTAATTTAGATTTGTTGATCATTAGTCTAGTTTCTTTCATTTATTGTTCATTAGTCTTTAGACTTTGAATTTAATTTATCAATGCCATTTTGTTGTTAGTTTAATAACTCATGTTGTAAGTGAATGTTTCCGAAAGCCCTTTCAGTTGATGGTTCATCTTAAAACTAAGTAGTGAAATATTTCATTTATGAATGAGTCTTTCTTTGCATTTTTATGTTTACTTTTTCTTAGAACAATGAAGTATGGAGTCTCTCAAAATGTTATCACAAGGAGGTAGTTCTCCCAAAATTGTGTAGCAGAGTGATAAAGCACTTCATTTAGCTGTTATAGTAGATTAGTTGCAATTTCACTTTCAGTCTTAATCTTTCATTTAATTTTGTTGCAATTTAATTTTGATTTTCAGAACAATGAAGTATTGAACCCCTCAAAATGCTTTCACAAAGAGGTAGTTCTCCCAAAATTGTGTAGCAGAGTGACAAAACATTTCATTTAGTTTTTATGATAGATTAGTTGCAATTTCATTTTCAATCATAGTTTTTCATTTAGTTGCAATTCCATTTTCAGTTGTTCATTAAGTTTTGATTTGGAAATTAGATAATAGTTGTAATATTATTTTCAGTATTTCATTTTTGGTTCATCATAGATAGCTGCAATCTCATTTTCATTTTAATATCTCATTTAAGCTTTGGTTTTGTAATTGGTTAGATAGTAGTTGTACTTTCACTCTTAAGTCCTTTTAGTTCATGTTTTGGAAACAATCATAATAGAAAAAAGAGAAACTCTATTTTCATATTCTTGGTTAAAAATTCAATTCCAAATCTGGCTTAAAGCACTTTTAGCTCTCATTTCATTTTCTCTAGATTCTTAGTAGCAGTAGATTTAATATTTTGTTAGGAATTAAAAGATAAAAACCCCAAAACAGCTTAAAACTCAAAAACACTGAAGTAGGAAGGGTCATCTAGCACATATAGTGCACTACACTTCATCAGTTTATGATACCCGAATTGATAATTTATGTAAAGCAATTTAGGACACTAAATTGACCAAACAATATTATTCTTGCAGGCTGCCATAATGGCCATCTTCGAGAACCTATCAAAGACCATAAAAACACAGTCATTTCCATTCTTAGTCGAAGGAAGGCCTAACATGTAATCCATGGAGATGGATTCCCAAGGTCGACTAGGGGTAGGCAGCGAGGTATAAAGAACTTGCTTATTCATGGTCGGTTTGGAAATGGCATAGGCAGTGCATGATCTTATGTACTTCCCGACATCTTGTCGAAGATTCGGCCAATAGAAATACTTCTGCAGTACTGCCACCATTTTCTCGACCCCGAAATGCCTAGCATCCCGACTGTAGTGTGCTTCCCAAATCATCTTGGCACGCTTGCTTGAAGGAACACAAAGGTGACCCAGGTGGCATAATAGGGCATCCTCGAGGTGAAAATCTGGAACATGTTGACCCTCCAAGAGTGTCGGGTATGTGTGGTCGAATTCTGGGTCGCATTTGTAGAGAAGTGGCCAATCAGAAGTCTCGTGCCCACAAGAGTTGAGCACGGTGGTTAACGCCATGATCAGTGGTCGACTGAGGCAATCTGCGACATTATTGGTGCTGCCCTTCTTATACTTGATATTCAAATGGAATTGTTGCAAGTATGTGGATCACTTCTGATGGTGATCATTCTGCAATTTCCCTTGGGTCTGTATGAACTACAGGGGTCAGTGGTCTTTGTGGATGACAGTTTCCTTCCCCAAAATGTAATGCTTCCATTGACGACAGGCCTACAAAATGGAATACATCTCTTTGTCATAAGTGGGATACTTCTGGACTGTGTTTGAAAGTGTCTCAATGTGATATGCCACTGGATGCCCATGTTGAGTAAGGACTACCCCAATAGCATAGTCAGAGACATTTGTCTCAACCTCAAATGGTTGTTGCAAGTCTAGTAGTGCGAGCACTGGTGTCATGCAGAAGTTATCTTTCAACTCTTTGAATGCCTTCTATTAAGATTCAGACCAAAATAATTTTGCTTTCGCTCCTCCCTTGGTGACTTGACTCAAGGACCAAGTGATATGAGAAAATCCCAACACGAACCTGCGATAGAAGTTGGCAAGACCTTGAAAGTTGTGGAGCTCTATCAGAGTGGTTGGAGATAGCCAATCTTGAATGACTTGGATCTTGGTTGGATCCACATGCACCCCCTGTTCATCAATAATGTATCCCAGATACTGAACCTCGGTCATGCCAAAAGTGCATTTCTCCAAATTGGCACATAACTTGTGTTGCCGCAATGTTTGGAGAACCTGTCAGATGTGGTGGAGGTGCTCTTCCTAACTCTGGCTGAAGATCAAGATGTCATCCAAGTACAACACTACAAATGAGTTGGTGAATGGCCACAAGATGTCATCCATTAGCATCATGAAGGTTGTAGGAGCATTCGCCAATCCGAAAGGCATAACCAGCCATTCGAAAAGGCCCTCCTTGGCTTTGAAGGTAGTCTTCCACACATAGGAGGGTTCGATTAGTACCTGGTAATATCCTGACTTCAAATTGATCTTGCTGAAATATTTTTCCCCCTTCAGTTGGTCCAGGAGGTCATCAATCCATGCGATCAGGTACCTATTATGGACAGTGATCTTATTCAGCGCCCGATAGTCAATACAAAGTCTCCAAGTCCCATCCTTCTTCTGTGCCAACACGATCGGGCTCCCACAAGGCGATTAACTCGAATGGATGTGACCTTTCTGCGGCATCTCTTGAATCTACCTCTTGATTTCATCATTCTCCCAAACGGAGCGCCAATAGATTGGTCCATTGGGTAACAGCGCACCTGGGGTCAGATCGATGGAGTGCTTAACCTGACACTGCAGAGGAACCCTTGCGGGGGAGGTGAAGATGTCCTTGTACTCCTTGATGACCTTGTCCATCTGTAGTTTTCATGCAAAGGGGCCCTATCTGGAGGTCGTGGCCACCATTTTCTTCTTTCCATGAGGGCATATCACCAAGAAAACAAATTTCCCGATTTTGGAAATGAGCTTACTGCATTGTTTTGTAGTAACCAAAGAGATGGCAGTAGGCGATGCTAGCTCCGGTATCCTGTACAGCTTATTTCCCAAAGTAACAATAACAACACGAGGCCTTGATTCATACATATCATGTCACTTCCACAAGTATGGTTTTCCTAATAATACATCACAAACTTCAAGGGGAGCAATGTCACACAATACCTCATCCGTAAAGGGCTTGATGTTATATGGACGGTGACACTGCTAGCTCACGCAAAGATCCCGCCCTTGGTGAAGCCACCCGATGGTGTACGGTTGTGGATGTGTTGTGGTCAATAAGCCCAGCCGCTTCACGACCTCTACCGAAATGAGGTTCTTTTGGCTCCCGCTATCAACAATGAACTATAGCGGGGAGCCCTTTACCCACATCTAGGAGTGGAAGAGATGCTCCTCCTCCTCTAGATATTTGGGTTCCTCCTTCTGTATCTTCGTGGTGGAAATGGTGGTGTTGTGCTCCGCATCGATAATTTTCTTTCCTTTGTCATTCCCCTTGTCAGGTTCTGACTCAGAGTCAGAACATGCATCTGATTATGAAACCTTTAGCTCGATCACCAATGACTGCTTGGCCCGACACTCACTTGTGTTGTGAGTGGAGCTCTTATGGAACTCACACCACGTTCCCATGTCCTTTTTTGGCTTCATGGTGTTGTTCTTTGCTTGTAGCTTTGGTGGGTTGTCTTGGGCCGCCCCGCCTTGGCTTTGTCCTTTTTTCTGTAGTTTGAGGGCACCTTTCCCTTCCTTCAAATTCGCAGATCCAAAGTCTTGCTTCTTCTGTTTAAACTTTTTCTCGACCTTGATGGAATATCGGTATGTCGTGCCGAGCGAGGGGATGTTTAGGAATTATATTTCTTCCTAGATGTACTTGTGCAAGTAGCCACGATATTTGAGTACCAAATGCTACTCTGAATCCTTGATACCCAACTTTGTGCAAAGGGTATGTAAAATATTGGTAAACTCTGGCATGTCTTGGTCCTTCCTTGCCGCAGCGTGGTCCACTTTATGTATTGATCCTCATAGCTTCTGACAAGGTAGTACTGCTCCTTGATGGCATCCTATCAGCTGAAAATAGTGAGCCTGTACTTTCATCATTTTGCTTGCAGTAGGTTTCCCACCAGTCCTTTACGTGGGGGGCTGCTTTGAGAAGAGCGAAAATAATCTTTTCCCGACTGGAAAAATCATGAACAGAAAAATAACCCTCTAGCAGATTTAACCATTTATCAACAGCATCTACATCTATCTGAACCTCGAATACGGGGATTTCAAAATTAACTTGTACCTTAAACGGTGTGGCATTTCCAAAGTAGTCGTTGGAAGCCGATGCGTTGCCCCTGGGTAGCCGCTGAAGGATCTGGGCAAAAATGTCCATCATCACATTCCTTTGTCACTCAAGGGCTTCTTCGAGCAAGATTTTGATAGGATCTCCTGCCCCCTCGTCTTTCTTTTCATCCTCCATGGGAGATCGTCGGGATTTGTGAGGCTAGTCTTGCAAAGGTTCGACCAGTTCAAGCCCTAACTCCTTATATCCCAACCTCATTGGGGACATGCAAAGAAAGACAGAGAAAAACCAAACTACTTTGATACCACTGATCTAGATTTAAACAGGAACACAACAGATTACAGAGATAACCATAAACACAGAGATGCAGCGGAAATAATATCCACGTGGATCAAGAAGAAAGTTAAGTTCGCAGTGACCAGATAGAAAGGACATGCTAAACTATGGTGGGATAGCATGCAAGTCGAACGAAGAAATAAAAACAAAGGGAAGATCACTAATTGGGATCAGATGGTAGCCAAGCTCAAAGGTAAATTTCTTCCTTGAGATTATTAGTTCAATCTTTTCCGACATATGCAAAATCTTAAGTACAAATTCATGTATGTAAAAGAATATATGGAAGAATTCTATAGATTAAGTATAAGATTTGGTCACACAAAAGAAAATGATGAAAAGTTAGCTAGATATATTAATTTCTTAAGATTTGAAATACAAGATGAATTGGATATTTTGTCTCTAAAAATTGTTGAAGAAGCCTATCACATAGCTCTCAAGATAGAAGACAAATTGGCAAGGAAATAGAGTCAAAGAGGAAGAGGACAAAGGACAATAAGAAGCAGAGGATCATCAATTAGAGGACAATCAAGCAGAGGATATTCAAGTGGAATATTTCCCATTCGCAAAGAAGAAGAAGAAGGCAGTTCATATGAGGAAGTATCATCATCAAGAGGAGATTTCAGAGGACGAAGACCATATTAAAGAGGTAGAGGTCGATCTTGTGTGGTAAGATGTTATACATGTAACAAAGTTGGTCATAAATCTAATGAATGTCCAAAAATATTTTCTAGTCAGGGTAGCACACATATAGCACAAACTGATACTAAAAGTGCACAATCCTCTACACATGAAAATGCACTTGAAACTAGTGAATCTTTAATGATGAAAAGAAATTTATTAAAGTCTCCTAAAGAAGTAAAGAACCCACACAAAGGAATATATTGTTCAAAATTGTCTGTAAATTAGGAGGAAAATGTCGCAAAGTAATTATTGATAGTGGGAGTATTGATAATCTAGTATCCACAGAAATGGTAGAAAAGTTGAATTTAAAGAAAACTAAACATCTTACTCCCTACAAAGTCTCATGACTACAAAAGGGACATCATATATTAGTTAATGAACAACGTGAAGTGGAGTTTCAAATAGGATGCTATAAAGATATGGTTCTTTGTGATTTTATGCCTATGGATGTGTGTCATATTTTGCTTGGAAGACCACGGCAATATGACAGGAAAGCAATACATGATGGAAGGAGTAACACCTATACTTTTGGAAAGGATGGAGAAAAGAATGTACTTTTTCCTTTTAAGAATGAAAAATCACAAGAATATGACCAATCCAAGGTAATGTTACTTAGTCAAAAAGAGTTTCTTCAAGAAATCAAGCATGAGGAAATAAATTTTGCCTTGATTGGTAAGCCAAAAGTAGACCTCATAAGCACAACTTTGAATGATATTCCAGAAGAAATTAAAAATATGTTGAATGAATTCATTGATATTGTAGTGGATGACTTTCCTGATGAGTTGCCTCCCATTAGAAGTATTAGACATCATATTGCTCTCATTCTAGCTGCCATCCTTCCAAACAAAGAAGCCTACAGAATGACTCCAAAGGAGAATGAATATATTAAAAATCAAGTGCATGGATTGTTGGATAAGGGTCTCTTTCGAGAAAGCTTAAGTCTGTGTTATTCCGACAGTGTTAACTCCAAAGAAGGATTACATATGGATAATATGTATAGATTCTCAAGAAATCAACAAAATCAAAATTAGGTAAAGGTTTTCATTACCTCGTATTGATGATCTTATAGATTGTCTAAGTGGTGTTGAATATTTTTCTAAAATAGATTTAAAAAGTGGATATCATTAGATCATAATCAAAGAAGGTGATGAATGGAAAACAACATTCAAAACTAATAATGGTTTATATGAATGGTTGGTAATGCCCTTCAAACTTACCAATGCTCCTAGTACATTTACGAGGTTAATCAATGAAGTCTTAAAAGAATTCATTGGAAAAAATGTTATAGTTTATCTGGATGATATCTTAATTTATAGTCAATCAAAAGAAGTGCACTTAAGACATCTTAAGATGGTTTTGAAGAAGTTACAACAAGAGAAATTGCTAATCAATTTAAATAAGTGTAGTTCCATGAAAACAGACTTATTGTACTTTGGTTTTTTTATTTCAAGGGAAGGCTAAAAGATGGATCAAGAAAAAGTGAAGGTCGTAATCAATTGGCCAACTCCAAGAAGCATTTCAAAGGTAAGAAGTTTTCATGGATTGGCAAGCTTTTATAGAAAATTCATCAAAAAATTTAGTGGCATTTGTGCTCCAATTGTAGAAACTATTAAAGAGAAAAATCAACGATTCCATTGGACAGAAGCAGCTAATCAAAGCTTCAAGTTACTAAAGAAAAAATTACAAAACAACCCATTTTAGCACTGCCAGATTGCAATAAGTTGTTTCAGGTTGAGACTGATGCCAGTGGAAGTGCAATAGGAGTTGTTCTAAGTTAAGAGGGAAAACCAGTTGCCTACTACAGTGAAACAACTCAATGAAGCCAAGCAAAAATACTCTTCTTATGATAAAGAATTCTATGACATCATACAAACTTTAAAGAAATGGAGACATTATCTTACACCAAAAGAGTTCATCCTCTACACAGATAATCATGCTTTATAATACATCAATAATCAGACAAAATTGAGTCAAATACATTTTAAATGGATTGAATTCTTACAAAAATTTAAATTTGTTATCAAGCATAAAGGTGGGCAGTCAAATAAAGTAGCAGATGCATTAAGAAAGATCAATTTAATTTTGCAAGAATTTCAAGTAAATGTCTTATGATTTGATGAGTTGAAAGACATGTTTAAAGATGATCCAGATTTCAAAGAAGCTTATGCAGCTTGTGAAAATCCTGTAAGTAGAGATAGAACTCCATGGTTAGATTACATGATACAGGAGGGACTTTTGTTCAAAGGAAGTCAATTATGCATTCTGAGATGTTCAATGAGAGAAAATTTGTTGAAACAAAAAAATAGTGGAGGTTCAGCAAGAGATTTTGGAAAAGACAAAACTCTAGCATAGTTGCAAGCATCTTATTATTAGCCTCGCATGCAAGCAGATGTAAGAAGATTTGTTGAAAGATGCAAGATATGTCAATATGCAAAAGGAAGAAGTTAGAACACTGGACTATATCAACCCTTACCTATACCAAATCGACTATGGGATGCTATAAGCATGGATTTTGTACTAGGGTTACCGAGAACACAAAGAGGAAGCGACTCAATATTTGTTGTTGTTGACAGATTCTCAAAAACTACACACTTTATATCTTGTAAAAAGGCAAATGATGAAACTAACATATAAAACTTGTTCTTAAAAGAAATAGTTATATTTCATGGATTACCTACAAGTATCGTTTATGATAGAGACATCAGGTTTGTGGGTCATTTTTGGAGAAATCTATGGAAAAAGTTAGGAACCAATCTAAGCTTTAGCTCAACATATCATCCCCAGACCGATGGTCAGACATAAGTGGTAATTATAAGCCTTGGAAATATCTTAATGAGATTGGTAAGTGAAAATCCCAAACAATGGGATCATGTACTTGCTTGTTTGGACAGGGTCCCCTGGGTCAAGTTTTGTTGAAATATTGTAAGTCTCCGCACTCTAAGGAGCGCGGCGCGCAAGTCAATAAGAGTCAAGGGGTTTTAGGAAGGCCAAAACCCCTTACATTTTGGTATTGTTTTGAGATTCTTCCATGGTTTGTAGACCATGGTATTGTAATAGAAAAGAGTATATAAAATGGTGTCTTAGCAAGTCAAAAGGAATCAATAAATGAAGAGAATGGGATTTTGATATGTTCTGAGTCTGTACGATCTTTCTGGTTTTTGGTGAATGGGAAGGCTCCTGCAGTTGAGTGCATGGAAACCTTGGTAAGTCCGCAATTGAGTGCACGGGCCCCTAAAGTTGTGTGCGCACGGTCTGGAAAGTCCGTATAAGGAAGATCTGAAGTAATAAAGAATATTTGAAGCAATTATGTGTCTATTTTTATATACCTGTGTATTTTATGTATTTATGCGCACTTGAATGATAGTTATTTGTATTTCTGAATTTACTGCTCCGCAAAGATCTGGATCCATTATTATATGTGATTTTATGCATGATTAGAAATTTACGCGAAGTTTATAGCTTTTTTTAATTAAAAATCACTTAAGTTCAAAATCTTCATTAAGAATGGTTTGCAAAGGTCATATTAGACCTGAAACTAAAGAAAATGCCTTAACACCACATAAAATAGCCTTCTGGATGTAGAAGTATGGTTCTAGCATCCCCTAATACTGCCTCGGGTGAGACTGTAGCCTCCGTATACGGGTTGTTTCCGAAAGGGCCGATAATGTAGGGTTTTGTTGGTTAGTGCAGCTAACTCTGAACCTAGGTCCAAGCCCCCTCAAGCCAAAAAATGGTTATATTGCTAGGATCGGGATCTATCTGAGGGATGTGTGATGTGGCATTAGTGGATACCAACTAAGAAAGAAATCGAGAAGTGGATAGACCGGAAGTTACATGAATTCGCAACCCAAGAGAATAGGAATCTGCGTTTGTCAAAAGAAAAGTGGTTACAGAGATATCTCTACACAGAAGTACACGAAGTTTTCTTTCTAACATTCCCTTGCAAGTTACACGAGTGGCTGTCCAAATTAGCGGATAGCGAACCTACTTGGAAGCACATCAATCCTATTACGTGGACTCCATAATTAGTCAAATGTCTTGAAGGATCTAATTATAGGGTTATGAGGGTTGTTGATTACTAGATGGATAGTACATTTAGCGATTTCATCACTTAATTTGCAATAGATACATCTATGTCCTGTAGTGAAACTGAACGACGACTCTTCAATGGTCCGAGAGGTAAGTACATGAAATCACTAAAGACCTGGATTAAAAAAAAAAATTGTGTGAAAAGGGATTATTCCTTCACCTTAATGTTTAAGAGGGGTCTGGCTGGATTTACGCGAAGTGGAAAGCAATTCAAAGTAGATCTAGACAAATTCGTCGAAAGTGAATACAGACCCTTATTCGGAGAGTCTGAAAGTGAAGAATAAATTAGTAGCCCTAGTATGCCCAAAGGTGCGGCACAGACAGTAGATTAAGGTACTTCTAGAATTCCACATCCATCCACTTCACCTCCACCTTCACCTCCACCTCATATGCCTACACCTCCACCTCCACTATTCAATACGGTGAATACATTGAAAATTCTTGTATTCAGGGGTTCGGGATCAGAGGATCTTGATCAATTTTGATTCATCACAGAGGTTGTGTGGAAAGAAAAAAATATCAACGATGATGACATGAAGAAAGTGCAACTAGTTACAGTGCTACATGAAAAAGCACTTACCTGGTACATCAGATACAACACAATTCATCTAGCTGCTTCATTGGCTAACACAAAGGATGTGCTGAATGTGGAGTTTACGAAGCCAAAATTGAAAGCTTAGTGTGTGACTGAAATCAAGGAGATCAAGCAAAGGGTTAATGAGTCTGCATGGGATATAGATCAGCGACTGAAGTGCTTACTGAGTGAAGCTAACTTTCAGATTTCAAACAAACAACATAAGGACAGATATATAGCTTCATTATTACCTCACTTAAGATTGTCATTATCTCAGCAGAATATTGGGTCTTAGGCCGAAGCATTGGAAATCCCAATGAAACTAGAAGCATTGCCAATTTAGGATACGAATATAGGAGTTCATTAGATCCAGGCATAGGTAGCAAGCCTGCATATGGAGTTGCGGGATCTAAAAAAAGGAAAGGAGGTTAAGTCAGAGATGCATTCTGAAGTTTGGTGCACAAAATGCAAGGATGAAGGTCATCATAAGGATCAGTGCCCTGTATTCTAGGATTATATAGTTGCAGGAGGTCCTAACCCGCTAAAGCAACAGTCTACTGCTAGATCAAGCATCGGTGCAAGTACCTAGTGTAGCATCTCCCAAGTATCAAGACAACATTCGATAGATAATTGTTCCCTATTACAGAAGTTTATACAGTATCCAAATAACCTATTTTGTAACATTTGTAAATCAGTTGGTTATGATGAGAGGGATTGTCAAAGCTATGAACTAACGATGGACAGAACTTTGTTGTATAGAATGCAGGTTGAAAACTGCGCGCAGAAGGACCAATGCTCACCTAGAACTCATGGAGGATTCCGAGGACGAGGAAGAAGAGCTGGACGAGGTCGAGGAAAATTTATTTGTTACAACTACGGAGAACTAGGACACTATGCATGCGATTGTCAGAATCCAATGCACCCTTCATGTTAGTATTGTCGTCAATTTGATCATGTTATCGAAGATTGCCTTATCTTAATAGCAAAAATGCAGGAGAAGAAGAACCAGCGGGCCTAGGGGTGATTTTAGGGGCGAATGTTCGCCCTTTGGCCAAATTAAGGGGTTTTAAATTTTTAGTGGGCGAATATTTTGTATCGTAGTACATTTTTACAAATCACCTCAAATAACCCACCTTATTTTAAGGGAGAGGGTAAAAAAGGTAAATGTAGCCCTTGAAATTAGGAGTTACAACCCATTTTCAAGAATAGGTTTTATTTAAGTGAATCCATTCGCCCATTTTCAAGAATAGGTTTTATTTAAGTGAATCCTATGGGCCAAAGGCCCAAAT
>APFE030467078.1:71462-121634 GCA_000404065.3 Pinus taeda | reverse complement strand
TTTACATTACCTATTATTATGGTATGAACAATCCATACCTACATAGTTGCATTCAATATTCTTTATGT
This sequence comes from Pinus taeda, assembly GCA_000404065.3. Classification (NCBI taxonomy): domain Eukaryota; kingdom Viridiplantae; phylum Streptophyta; class Pinopsida; order Pinales; family Pinaceae; genus Pinus; species Pinus taeda. The sequence goes on along the minus strand of APFE030467078.1, from coordinate 121,566 downwards.
TACCTAACATGGTTGATACTCATTAGAAGCTTAAATATTCCCTTTATCAACCTTCTATTGAGCATTCTTTGCTCTTGACCTCTATATGAGGTTGCGAGGAAATTGTGTCATCATCATCTCAACCATTCCTAACCACATAACAAATTCACAATTACATCAACTTATTAATCCCTTCAAAAAGCATGTTCCTCAACGCTTTAAAATCCCCATTTCATATTTGACATGCCTTATTCATTTGTACGCACTCTGATAGGAATTATCCTGATGCATTTATTAGTGTAATTCTCAAATTAAATTACTTTCTTTTTCAAATTCCAATAACATTCTCATGTAAAGATGCAAAGGAAATAGTTGATCACCTACTAATCGATTTCTGCTATTCCAAATCCCTATGGACTTTCTTTGCTTCAAAACTAGGACAATCTTGTAAATAGGAAAGGCCTAGTGTGAGGATGACTTGGAAAAAATGGGTTACAAATGACAGCACTCAAGATATGATCTTGTTCCCCCTACTTTATAGGTGGGGCACCTAGCTAGCAAGAAATAAGATTACTTTCAATGACAAGATGGTTCCCCAACAAACAACAGTCGCACAAGAAATTTTTATCCTTGATCTCCTTCCAAAACCCTTGGCCTCCCTACACACCAGATCCATTGTTCAACCTGTTATTGATCAGAATAGTTCGTGGGGAATTTTTTATGGAGGGACCTAGGGAGACCCCAAAAGATGTGGAGGAGGCATGTCTCTTTACCTTAATGAAAACCTTTGCTACAAAATTAAAATGGGGCTAGGAGAGGGCATAAATAATTTTGCATAAATCATGGCTCTTAAACTTCTTTTGGTTTTTTTTCTCTAGAATGGCATCACATCCATTTAGATTTATGGAGATTTACAGATGGTTGTTAATTGGGTCAAAGGAGGGCATAGATGTTACAACCTCATATTGGATTTTTTATTAAGTGATGTCCTACAACACAAATCATCATTCTCATCCTTTGTTAGTTCTCATTTATATAGGGAATACAACTCAAATGCAGGCAACCTCTCTAAAGCATTTGTTTTGTTGGATCGTGAGACATGGGAGATAATCAGACAGCTCGAGAATGGGACTACGGAGATCCTCTACAAACCTATTATGGAGGATGATAGTTCATATTTAAATCACACTCCAGATAATCACAGTGCTTGTTTTTTCAATTTTTTTCTTAGACTTTCATTATATAGAGGATGTGAAGCATATGATCAGTTGCACCCCATAATGTTTATTATGTTATTTCCATTTGTGTTGAATATATTTAACATCTCATAAGCATAACTACTATGATATGTATTGTGACTTTTCCTTGGACGCCTATCTCCTTTTTGTAACACCCTCCTCCCACATCCACCCAAGTAACCGGACAACCGAGGTAAACATGTGACGAGAGGCTACTATGGTTGGATTCGACCTTCTATGTGACCTTAAGGAAATGTAATCGATGGAAACACAACAAACAGACCTTCCACATCATCTACAAGAACCCTGAGAACCATGCCAACACTTTAGGCAGCTTTCCCCTGGGTCCCACTGAAACTTCTGAGCACTTGACCTCTGGACGCTCTCATGCTATGGGCACGCCAGCGTCCAAGGACATCTGGACGCTCTCAAAGGCCTACATGCTAGCATCCAGGGACCAATTTGTACAGTTCTGTGTCAGCATCCCTAGGATTTGAACCACTTTTCGCGGCCTATTGCGCAGGTCACTACCCATAATGGAAGAATCAACCAGTTGAAGATGTTACTTAGATGACAGCAATAGAGATTTTTTTTTTTAAAAGTACCAATATTGAAGAACTTCAGAAGCAAAGCATATGAATGTATATTTTCCTCCCAGGTAGTATGATGCAAGAGTATCTCATGTTTTAAATTTATGTATTTATTTAATTAGGAGAAACTAGAAAGTTATAGATTTTATGAATAATTCTAGAATTTGTTAGAGATTAGGTAGTTAGGATAGATTACTAAAATTGAGAGGATTACTCTCAACTTCCTCCAAATGTCAAAGAAGAAGTTTCTCTTGAGAAATTCGAGACATTTCTTCCATCAAAATAAATAGACATGTAATTTGTTTGAAAATCCAAGTTTGGGAGTTATTTGATTTAATAAAATAATTGGTGTTTTTCTTGTTTTGTTCATGGCACAACTTTATTAGCCTTATGTTGAGCATTCCTTTCCCTTGTCCTCTATATGGGGTTGTCAGGAAATTGTATCATCATCATCTTCAACCATTCCTGACCACATAGCAAATTCACAATTACATCAACTTATTAAGCTTTTCAAAAAGTGTGTGCCTCAATACTTTTAAATCCCCATTCAATATTCGACATGCCTTAGTAATTTGTATGCACTTTAATAGGTATTCTCTTGATGCATTTGTTAGTGCAATTATCATTTTAAATTACTTTCCATTTAAAATTTCATTAACATTATGAGGCTTATATCAATTTTACATTTTAGCTATTTCAACCCTAATGAAACATTAGTAGGGAAGAGATTCAATTGTTTTCCCCCTCTAATTATTTTGTATAGCCTAGTATACAAAGTAACTGTTAATTTTTAGGGTGAATTTATGCATGCGGACAATTTAAAATGTTTCTTAATTACAAAATATTTAGAAATACCATTTCATCATTATTAACAACATATAACAATAATGCATTATAACAAAAAGGGCCAATATAAGAAAAGAGGAGACAATAAGCACACTAGTATTTAGGTCAAACACCAAGGCAAAACCCCACAAGGGGGGAAACCTGAAATCTTTTCTTCTTATTTAATATCAAGAGTTCAGCAGAATGAGATACAATAAGATGTAGTACATCAAGCCACCTAGCGTGAAAAACATATGCTTCCCCAAGCCACATAATCAATGGCATTCTGTTGTCACTAGGCCAAGTCACTGTCATAATCAAATTGTCAAGGTCATTTTGCCACAACTATCATGTAAGTATTGTCATACTATCATCAATATATTTTCACAAATGTTATTGCCATCTTTATATATATATATATATATTAGCACATGTGAATGGGTTCCTCTTGGGGGTTGTCCGACCTATCATATTTGGAGGGAAATATATTATATTTCAAATTCAAAATTCATCTTATATTTAAGGTCGACCCAACTTTTGAACGAATTCAAATTTCACTTTCCCTCCATAAATAAATCAAGTCAAATTTGATGAGATGATATTTCTTTGTCCAAATAAATAAAATTTCTATTTAATAAATTTGGTCCATAATAATTGCTACATCAGATGACTTAGTGAATTCTTCCCTAACTTCCCAATTTCAACACCCCCTCTCAACTATGGAGGAATTCCAAGAACCATCATGCCATCAAGCTTTGTTCATATTTTCAATATGCTCATCATTGTATCCAATCACAAACTTAACTCATAAAAGATAAATTTTCATAAAATAGTCCACATAGGATGTTGCCATCCGGTTTATAACAAAATGGATAATGAATTGTCCATACATGACATTCACATCTCATCTCCTCTTTCAAGTAGAGAGGAAATCCATTAACTATGCTAAGACCATCTAGGTTGTTGCAACATTCCACCATGTGATTATTTTGTCTCTGCTCATTTCTACCAAACAATAGATATCCTTGTCAATAAGAAGAATTGATGGAGGGTGGGTCACAAGACCCTACCACCCTCAGAAGGGACAGAGGCGATTCCTCAAGTCCAAGGGGTTAAACCCCTGCCAAGCATGATCCTTAGTGACCAAGTAGGGATTATAGTCGTACTTGATGCATTTGTCAGTAGTACTAATTAACCCTAACCACTTTTTCCAACTCATTGGATAGATGAGAGGTACTTCCCAAGAGTCCCAAACTACAAGGGTAGGATTCATTCTAGGGTATGTACTCCATAGGCAAAAGTAAACCACTAACCTTATGCTCATATAGCATACCCCACTACGGAAGGTGAAACACTCACTCTGTGCTCGTATAACATACCCCACAAGGGAAGGTGAACCACTCACATTGTGTTCATATAGTTCCAAGAAGTACCCTAGCTCCCAGAGCTCAATGTTCGACTCAACCAAGATCCCATCGCATAGAGGATAGTGTCATGTTGCTCTCTATAAACCAAGACCTATTCCTCGTGACAATAATGATGACCAATTCATCCATAGGAGCCTCATTGATCCTCCCAATAACATATAGATGTATGATGGCACATAGCTCACTAAAGAACTTGTTCAAGCTCATTGTCTTACAGCTATTCATTCTAGCAGCAGTGATTTTAGCTGCGCTTAGCAATCCTTTATTTCCTATACATCCAAGATACCAAATGAAAATCACGTTAAAGGAAATATTTAACTAGCCTTACTCCCTCTCACTCATGGAGACCATAATCCTAAGATTGTCTAATTCATGACAATGCGCTAGTTTTTATTCTGCAAAAATTTCATTTCATATGACCATGCTGTCTTTGGTTTAAGTTGTAAGCTTTAATACAAAGGATCCACTTGGCAATATGCTCATTATGTGATTCTGAAGATAAGAAATCAAGCATGATGTGCTTATGAAAGTAGACTTCCATAGACTGTTAGCTTATAAAACCAAATGTCAAAGTCATGTCTTCACTTTATCATATGATCATCAGATAGAGTCCAGAATTCTTGCTTCAATTTGTAATAATCATTCCTACTCATTTTCTTTAGAACTCATAAGTAGCTTCAAAAGGTGCTTCATCCTCAAGTATCATAGTAAGAGGCACGACATACCTTACATACTTGGCAACTTATATTGCAATTTCAGATGACATACAAATGGTGATTGTAACTTGTCACGGCTTATGGCTATATTAGTAACTAGAAATTTGGACAATCACTTATGATCACAGTAACTTAATTAGTAGTAAGAAACTTCTTGTTTACAAAGGCTTGAATTCTTCATTAGAATCTTGATCAAAAGCCCAAATTAATTGTCACAATATTCTTGCACAAGAACATTACCTCCTTGGATGGATTTCATAACAAAGGTCCATAGATGATACATCAAAGCAGGGCTCTACACAACTTCGACATAAAATAGACGTTGTAACATTCCTAAAAAATCAACTGTAGTTTCAAAATGTGCAACTTTAGATGGCACACTACTATGGTTTCAGAATATATGAATGTTCTTAGTGCAACTTTGGATGGAACACATGGTAACTGAAACTTCATCAATAGTAAACTTCAGACAATGCATGAATTGGTCCTCTGGCTACAAGATTGACACACATATTACTTGGAGATTTTGTCTCTTGCCACATAAGTCCTCGAATCATCACTTTTTGATGCTCAAATACATGTCTCACGGACTAATGTTAGAATAATACTTATGATTTCAACTGAGCTTGGAGTAGGTGTCACATAGAACTTCATATAGATGTCGTAGAGTGTTTCACAAAAGCTCAAGAAGATGACATAATATTGCTCCATATAAAACTTGATAATGTGTGCTAATTAGCCTCCAGTGGATCCCGAAAAACTGCACTTTATCGAGGGTTAGACTAAAGTTTCGATGTTTTAGTCTCTTGTAGTCCTACAATACAATATATTTCCTTACGTTGTTGCCATATTTCATTACAAAATCATTTTGCATCCTACTGACATTAAGTTTCAGTATCATTGCTAACAGATTTATCACTATCAAGATATTTATTACAGTCACGATCACTAGTGTTTAATGAGAGGTGCCGCTATGTCACAACATTGTTGTAACGTACTTATAGAACTTAGTTAATTTGTTTTATATGGTAATTCGAACTCAATCATCTCCTAAACTACCAAATTGTCTCTCAACCATAATACTTTTGTGCAAGGACCCTAAGAATGTGTTGTGAATATTCAATGGGATCTGATGCTACCCATAAAGTTTCCTCTAAGGTTGACTTGTTCTCTGCTCTTGATACTTAGTGTATGTAAGTCTGCAAACAAGCATTGTTAGTGCAATAGTTTAAGCATCACATAAGGCCATTATAAACTATCCATATTGCAAGTGCCTCTTATCAACACAATGCATACATTGAGTGCCTATGATTCAACGCACAAGTATTTACAACATTTTACAAGCTTGAACAATTTTTTTTAGATGACCATGCAGTAGTATTCATGCCTTCAAGAATCAATAGAACTAAAAAAATTATTATATTCTTTGTCTCAAGATCAATATCCACTTTGATTTTCTATGGAAAATCCTTAGGAATTGTCACATGTTCCAAGGTATTGTGGGAAGTTCTGATTTGATGTGAGGGCTTCGAATCATGCTTCTGATAATGCATATTACCAACAGGAATGATATTTTTCTATCCAAATTTTGTTTTATGCTCTTTGAAAACTTAACTTCAGTCCTGCGCTCATCTTAATGCATTACGTTGTTCAGAAATGGGTATAGATAGTGTGCTTATATTTTTGGCTTGATTAGTCACAGAAAATCGTTTATCCAACCTCTCAATACTTCAACATAGGCTTGATTAGTTACAGAAAATCGTTTTTCATACCTCTCAATACTTCAACATAGATCACAATCTACATATAACATCCTCAAACAATATTCAACCAAGAGGCCAAAGGTAAAATTGCATCGATTTTCTTTCCTTCCTCACTAATTTTTGATATGTCGCAGAGACAAAGGTATTCAATTTTATTTTTGAAAGATTAGAGACATTGTGCCACAGAGACTAGTACTCAAATTCCGCAGTGGTAAGGTCCTTACATATCGAACCTACAATGAAACTTCCATCCCAACAAAACCCTAAAAGAAAACAAAATAATAATAAAAAGGCAAGCCTTTCTTAATGATGAACCTAGCCTCCACAGGGCCGCAAAAAAAACCAAAGTTGATTACATCAAGTCATTGGATGAACACTTATCTTGAAGAAGGATACCAAATCCCTCTTAAACTAGGCATCTTTTGAGACACTGAAGTTCATCAACCATATGATGAAACTGATTGAAGAGAACAAAGAGGTCCAACAATGCTATTCTATTTTCATAGATCCTCCAAAATCCATCCACTGTACTATTTTCCTTTCTTAAGGAGGGCCCCAACTAAGGTTTTTTGAAACAATCAGTGATCATATCCAAAAAAAAAAAAAACAATGTTGATATCCAATTAGGACAACTTCATCAAATTTACATTTGAACCCTAACCATCAAGGATGCCTATGATTTCCTTCAAACCGTAGCAATATTTTAGGTCTCCTTCAGCTTAATCAACTCAAGAACTCTTCTACTAGTGTCTTTCTCACTAACTTTCCTTCATCCTAGCTCTGAAATGATGTTAAATTTTAGGGCAAACTGATGCAAGTAGACATTAAAAAACAAAAAAAATCTTTACAAAATATTTAGAAATAACATTTCATCATCAACAACAACATATAACAATAGTGTAGTATAATAGAAAGGACCAATAAAAGAAAAGTGGAGACAATGAGGACACCAGTATTTAGGCCGAAGACCCAAGCAAAACCACATAAGGGAGAAACCCAAAATCAATTCTTCTTATTTAATACAAAGAGTTCAACAAAAAGAGATACAATAAGATGTAGTATATCAAGCCATTTAGGGCTAAAAACATATGCTTTCCCATCAGGTTTAATTAATTTCACTCTGTTGTCACTGGGCCAAGTCATTTCCATAATCTAACTATCAAGGTCATGTTGCCACAACTATCATTTAGGTTATTGTCATACCATCATCAGTATATTATCACAAGTGTTATTGTCACATTTATACAGTCATGGACATGTTGTCATACAAGCTTTTATAATGGTACTGACATATTGTGATACTAAAGTAGTCACAAATGCACTTATCACAACTGTCACAAGAGGCATTGTCATGTTGTCTCACAAAAGCACTCAGAACTCATCCCTTTAGTCTTTTTCATGTAGCCTTCCCTTAGTCTTGGTCAAGCCTCACATTGTGGCGTCCTTAAATTCCTCAGGTTTAGGCCCTTAGCCTAACATATAAGCCTCAAACATGCGGATTTGTCTAGCTCAAACCTGTGGCTTTGTCTAGCTCAGACAAGCAGCCTTTTCTAGCTCAGTCCTGCTACCTTTTTCCTCTGACGTGCAGACGCTTAATTTAGACTCTTGTAGACATAAATTCACATTCATTAGACTTAGATTCTCTCTCCTTTTAGCCTCAAAATTCACATTAGTTGTGCTTCAATCAAGCCCAGAACATCCATGCTTGGACCCTCCTATCTTAGATAATTTGCCTCAGAATTTGGGTTACCAAGCCTCAGAGATAGGCCTCATATGTGTTTGACTGAATTCTCATTTACAGGACAAAGAGATGCTTATATATATAAAGATTAGCACATTCGAATGGGTGCCTCTTGGAGGTTGACTAACCTGTCATATTTGGAGGGAAATGTTATCACCCCAAGAAACTCTCCTAGGTTGTATCTCGGAGATGCTCGGGAACATTACAAAACTCAACAAAATGTTGGAAATGGATGAATGGAAGGGATGATGCTTGTTCAAGCCAGATAACCACTTCTGCTATGCTTAACTCCAGACATGGGTGAACACCCCCAGACTACAAGGCTTTAGACCACCAACTACTCATAGTTTAAAGAATTAGGTGAACATGGAGAATACTGACCACACCAGCAGATGTACAAGACCATGTGATGGCCAACTACAACCAGTAAAAAGGTCTGCAAATATATTTCCTAATGCACAGACAAGATGACAGCTCTCAAGCACTAAGTTAACAGAAACCTACATAACAGATTCAATAATACATCCAAGACTTCAACACAGAGGTAGGATGACAGCTCCTCTAATGCAAAACATCAAGAGTACATGAAAATCGCATAACAGGCACAACTTAAAACAGAATAGAAGTGGAAAGTGAGCAATTAACAGCAAAAGAAGCTTGTATTAGCTGAAAATGAAGACCAGATGCTGCGAGTATCAAAGTAGTTACAGTGTCCATAAGTTGAACCTTACATCAAAACCAGAACCATCAACCTTGATTACATTTGTTTTTTCGGTATATATAGACTTTCTTTACAAAATGTTCTTCTATTCTAAGCGAGGAGGGGTCATAATGGACCACCAACCTCTTTAACTCTCTGATGGAGTCTCTGCTACAATCTACTTGCTTTAATGAATGAATTTGATCTTTTCTGATACTCTGTTGTCCTTCTCAAGTAGGTGGAGTGTAGTATGGAAGAAGTTCCATAACTGATAATTGTTGTGATCTGCTCGAGGCTAGTCCTTTCCTTTTTGGCCATCCTGTTTATTGAATGCAGTGGTTCAAGATTAACTGCGCAGAGTGCTGAATACTGGCCACCTTCTTCCTTCAGATGCATGGGACAGGCCAAAGACACGAAAACTACATGGGGAATGAATGGAGGACAGGGAATAAATATCAGTCGTTGGATCACATGGATGGACAACAGAGATCTATCGGCGGGAGACATTAGGAAGAAGTAGGAACAAATAGTCCTAAGCCATTGGATCTTGGGCGGATAGATCCAACGGTTATCGGGGGCAGAAGGTACATGGAGCTTAACGGCCGAGGAAAATAGTTTAAGCGGCGGGCAGTATTGATCGCACCGCTTTGGAGCCTACAACGGTAATCATACATGGGTTCGCAATCACACTTATCGCATGACGTGTGGCGGATGTCACGGGACGAAAACCACCTTTTCGCGAGTTAATGGGTGGGCAGCTTATGGGTGCGGGAGGTGTGAATGTCATTGGATTAAACGGATGGAAGGCGGAGATTGGTTTGCGGGAGATATGAGAGCGAACTGGGCATGGGCCGTGGGATCTTATCGGGACTGATCTGATGGTGGAGGATTAATCGGCGAGTCGCTTTATCGGGCGCGACAGGAGTCATTGGGTCAGCGTTTTCCTTTGATCACTTTGGGCCTTTATGTTTGCCGATGTGCGATTGCGATCCAATCACATCACAATATCGCATCGACGGAATTCAAGGGGGAAGCCTTTACACACATGGATGCGATTTTCCGATTTTGATTAGACTGCGGACCTGATAAAGGAATTAACCAATTTTAAGAAAATGACTGTTGTGACGGAAAAGGGCTTATGGCGCTTTTTTGCAAAGGCGCGCGGTTATATGGGTCTAAGGGTTTTAATGCCCATAGGCTTAAGAAAATCATTTTATGTGATTTTAAACAGAAGCAAAGGAGAAACAGAGGGGAATGGGTGAGGAATGGAGAAGGGAGAGGATATCTGGTGTAGGCCTTCTTTGAGTAGAACCAAGGACCGAGCTTACATTCTGATCCTCGAACATTAGCAACCTATAGCAGAGCTAACAGGAAATATATTATATCTCAAATTCAAAATTCATCTTATATTTAAGGTCAGCTCAACTTTTGACCGAATTCAAATTTCACTTTCCCTCCATAAATAAATCAAGTCGACTTTGATGAGATGATATTTCTTTATCCAAATAAATAATATTTCTCTTTAATACATTTTCTCCATAATAATTGCTAGATCATATGAGCTAGGGAATTCTTACCTAGCTGCCCAATTTCAACAACAACTCTACTCCATTTATCTTGTGCGGTTCTTATGAACCAAGTTTTCCATTTTCTTTTGGATCCAATCCATGGTTCTACACAACATAGTCATTTCACAAGCCCAAATTAGTATCCAACATCACATTCTTGTACAATCAGATTAGAGCCAATTGATCAAATCTAATCTAACAATGTCAAGATAGTTGGATATCATCTTCATCATTTCATACCCCACTTCCTCAGTTGGAGCTTTCTTGTAGTCCCTTCATATGTGACTACTCTAACATACATGTAACTCTCCCTGGTTGCAATATCCAACAACCCCTCATATTATCTTAGTTCATTAGTTAGTACTAACTTTTGTCATTTCAGTTGGTTACCTACCCACTTCAAGTGAATATTCTAAATAGGCTTTCACATTATGCATTCAAAAAATGCCTCAATCATGCACACTATCATGTTTGTGCATTGTCTACACCTTTTTGGTGCCATTCATCTACATTTATTAGACATAATATCATCCTACCTTATGACAGCAGACAATCATTCAATGGTCATGTCTTACAAGCATACGCATAAAATGTTTCTTTGTTCCATCTTGCAACCAACAACAAGAAAACATTCATTTCAGGTAACATGGAATTACTAGGTGACTATTAACATCACCCAAAGAATAGCTAGTACCAACTTTTGATTTACCTCTCATTCATGCATTTAATGATTGCTAACATTAGATTTTTACCAAGGGAATTCTTACCTAATTCCTTCTCAATATTTAGAACATACCAAATCCATACCTACATAATTAGTATTAGCCTAATGGATGCTACCTGATTAGTTGATACTTTAGGGAGGGTTCTTACATTCCTCTTTACCAATGTTTAGATCAACACTTTATTATCCATAACCTTATCTCCATAAGGCTATATCCAACATCCTTACTAGATTCCAAAACAATATTGTCAACTCGTACTTGGTTACATGTTCATTATTAACCCAGATTAGCGATCATAATCATTTTATAACAACATACTACTTTGAGTCTTCATTAGTGCTATATTTATTCCCATTCATTATTGTATGCACCTAACTTCTCATTTTCCTAATGCTGGTCAGTCCATACAAATTCTTAGCTATTAAATCCCTTGTAATTCTATAATGTGCATGCTCTTGCTCATCAACATATAGAAAAAATTTCAAAAGTCGAAAAAAATCTTAAATTAGTAAGAGATAAGCTGAGAGATTCCAAGTTATAATTATGGCTACAACACTTGGCCACGTGCTTCTACAATTAACTTTTTATTAAGTCATTTAGGGGTAATATAATCAACATCCTAAATATATGCTTCACAACTTTAGCAGTTAGCATTCCACTGAATTCCTTCATTCCCTACATCTTCAATAATCATATCTCAATTCTTAATAGTGATTTGTTATCCATGTCACATAGCCTATGAAATTCCTTGATCCGGATTTAAACAGGAATGCAACAAATTATAGAGATAACCATAAATACAAAGATGCAGCAGAAATAATACTTCATTTCATTAATGTAACATACTGAAATATGCTTACAAACAAAAATGGAAATAAACTAGCTCAGGTGATGGTAGCTTATCTCTAAGGAGAGATGTGGTGACTACATGCCTTTGATCTATCTTATAATGAGGCTTGAAGGCCTATTTATTGTTGAGAAACAATGGAAAACCCTAAACATCCAAAAACCTAACCCTATGAGATGAAGCGTCAAACTATGGGCCTTGTTTTGGGTAAATTGGTACATCAACTTCCCAGGGTCGTAACTTTGGCATACGATCTTTGTATAATGCACATAATACCTCATTAGAAATATGTATCCAAGGACTACAACTTTAGGAAGAGCAACATTAAATTTGCTCCAAAATTTCCCAAAAAACGTCGTTTAGGGCTTCAAAACGGCTCCGGAAGTTCAAGACTCGAAAAATTGCTAAAAATAGTAAATTGTGCTACAATTAAGGAAACTGAAAAACTGAAAGAAACAATGGTGTGGGTCCAAGTGGAATTGGCAGGTGGCCACCAATATCCACCTAGATCATTCCTCCCCCCTTAGGAAGCAATGGGCCCCATTGCGTTGAGTTCCTCCATGAGATGAGGAAACTTCTGCTAAACTTGGTCCTCGGTGAGCCACTTGCCCTAGTGAAGGAGTTGGCCTACTTTTTCAACTCAATATAGTTGGATCTTCTACCGGCGAGTGTGCTTGATCTCCGTGTCCATGATTCGATTAGTTGTAGCTTGTTCCATGCAATCTGGATTTAACTCTGTTGGTGTGAGTTGTTCTGTAATGTCGGATGTGTCTAGTAATGGTGGAAAGTATGGTCGAAAGTTGTCCACATTAAACATTGGGTGTAGGCCAAGGAATGGTGGAATGTTGAGCTCAAATGCATTGTCTCCCACAACCTTGGTAATGGTGTAAGGACCGTATCGGATTGATCATAGTTTCCAATAGGCTCCAGTAAGGTGTCCCTTTTGCAAACGAAACCAGGCTTTGTCGCGCACCTAAAACTTGTGTGGCACCCGATGTTGATCATGTCACTGCTTGTACTTGACATTTGATTTCTTCAGAATGTCGTGGACCTCCTGGCGAATATGTTGGATGTGCTCAATGAAGCAGTTTGCCTTATCTATTTCAGACTGGACATGAGCTGAACCTGCCTGAGTAGCTGCAAATGGCATGGCCACATCAATGGGACATATTAGCTGGAATCCCAAGCCCACCTGAAAAGGGTTGTGGCTAGTTGCGCTGTGGAGGGCCCGGTTATAGTTGTGTTGAACATAGGGGAGGTTGTCACCCCATGTGCGTGGATGCTTTGAGTTGTACATGCGTATAATGTGTAGGATCATCCTGTTGACAACCTCTGTATGGCCATCAGTTTGGGGATGGAAGCTTGTGGACTTAGTGAGTTTGGTGTCCAGCATCGACCAAAGACTAGACCATTATGTACTTAGCAACTTGTTGTCTCAATCTAAGATGATAGACTATGGGATCCCAAAGCGTACCAACACTCATTCAAAGAAGAGTTTAGCAGTGGCTTCTATTATGATTTTCTTCTTGCAAACCGCCATAATGGCCATCTTTGAGAACCTATCGATAACCACAAAAGCATAGTCATTTCCATGTCATTTCCATGCTTAGTAGAAGGAAGGCCCGACATCTAATCCATGGAGATGGATTCCAAAGGTCAATTAGGGGTCTACAATGGAGTATAGAGGCCTTTCTTCTTAATGGTCAGTTTGGCAATGGCGCGAGGAGTGCAAGACCTTATGTACTTCCTGACATCTTGTCGAAGATTCAGCCAATAGAAATACTTTTGCAGTACTACCACCATTTTCTCGACCCCAAAATGCCCAACAGCCTGATTGTAGTTTTCTTCCCAAGTCATCTTGGCATGTTCGCTTGAAGGAACACAAAGGTGACCTAGGTGGCATAACAGGGCATCATGGAGGTGAAAATCTGGAACATGATGACCCCCTAAGAGTGTCTAGTATGTGTGGCTGAATTCTGGGTCGCTTTTGTAGAGAAGTGGCCAATCAGAAGTCTCGTGCCCACAAGAGTTGAGCATGGTGGTTAACGCCATGATCGATGGTCGACTAAGGCAATCTACAACATTATTAGTGATGCCCTTCTTATACTTGATATTCAAATGGAATTGTTGTAGGTATGTGGACCACTTCTGATGGCGATCATTCTGCAGCTTCCCTTGCGTCTGTATCAACTGCAGGGGCCAGTGGTCTGTGTGGATGACCGTTTCATTCCCCAAAATGTAATGCTTCCATTGTCAGCAGGTGTGTACAATGGAATACATCTCTTTTTCATAAGTGGGATACTTCCGGACTGTGTCTGAAAGTGTCTCACTGTGATATACCATTGGATGCCCGTGTTGAGTAAGGACTACCCCAATAGTATAGTCAAAGGCATATGTCTCGATCTCAAATGGTTGTTGCAAGTCTGGTAATGCGAGCACTAGTGTGGAGCAGAGGTGATATTTTAACTCTGTGAATGCCTTCTATTGAGATTCATACCAAAAAAAAAATGATTTCACTCCTCCCTTGGTGACTTGATTCAAGGGCCAAGTGATATGAGAAAATCCCAACACGAACCTGTGGTAGAAGTTGGCAAGACCCAGAAAGCTACAGACCTCTGTCAAAGTGGTTGGAGATGGTCAATCCCGAATGACTTGGATATTGGTTGGATCCATATGCACCCCCTGTTCATCAATAATGTACCCCAGATGCTAAACTTGGGTCATTCCAAAAGTGCATTTCTCCAAATTGGCACATAACTTGTATTGTCGCAATGTTTGGAGAACCTGTTAGATGTGGTGGAGGTGCTCTTCCCAACTCTAGTTGAAGATCAGGATGACATCCAAGTATACCACTACAAATGAGTTGGTGAATGGCTGCAAGATGTCATCCATTAGCCTCATGAAGGTTGCTGGAGCATTCATCAACCTGAAAGGCATAACAAACCATTCGAAAAGGCCCTCCTTGGCTTTGAAGGAAATCTTCCACACATCAGAGGGTTCTATTGGTACCTGGTTATATCCTGACTTCAAATTGATCTTGTTGAAATATTTTTCCCCCTTCATTTGTTCCAGAAGGTCATCAATCTGTGGGATCAAGTACCTATTCTGGACAATGATCTTGTTTAGTGCCCAATAGTCAATACAGAGTCTCCAAGTGCCATTCTTCTTTTGTACCAACACGATCGGGCTCCCACAGGGCGATGAATCCCATCGGATATGACCTTTCTGCAGCATCTCTTGAATCTGCCTCTTGATTTCATCGTTCTCCATAATGGAGCACCGATAGATTGGTCCATTGGGCAGTGGCGCACCTGGGGTTAGATCGATGGAATGCTTGATTTGACAGTGCAGAGGAACCCCTACGAGGGAGGTGAAGATGTCCTTATACTCCTCCATGACCTTTTCCGTCTATAGTTGTTGTGCGGAGGGGCCCTATCCGGAGGTCGTGGCCATCATCTTCTTCTTTCCTTGAGGGCGTATCATGAGGAAAACAAATTTCCTAGTTTTGGAAATTAGCTTACTGCATTGTTTTGCAGTAACCAAAGAGATGGCGGTAGGCGGTGCTACCTCTGATATACTGTACAACTTATTTCCCAAAGTAACAATAACAGCATGAGGCCTTGACTCATATACAATATGTCACTTCCACAAGTATGGTTGGCCTAATAATACATCACAAACATCAAGGGGATAAATGTCACACAATACCTCATTCGTGAAGGGCTTGATGTTGTATGGAAGGTGACATTGTTGGCTCACGCGAAGATCCTGTCCTTGGTGAAGCCACTCTATGGTGCACGATTTTGGTCGGTAAGCCCAATCGCTTCACGACCTTTGCCGAAATGAGGTTCTTTTGGCTCTCACTGTCAACAATGAATTGCAATGGGGAGCCCTTTACCCACATCTGGGAGTGGAAGAGGCGCTCCTCCTCCTCTGGATATTCGGGTTCCTAATTTTGGATCTTTGTGGTGGCAATAGTGGCATTAGGCTCTGCATCGATAATCTTCTTCCCTTTGTCATTCCCCTTATCAAGTTCTGACTTAGAGTCTGAACATGCATCTAATTCTGAAAACTTTAGCTCTTTCACCAGTGACTGCTTGGCCCGACACTCACTTGTGTTGTGAGTGGAGCTCTTATGGAACTCACACCACTTTCCCATGTCCTTCTTCAGCTTCGCGGTGTTGTCCTTTGCTTGCGGATTTGGCAGGTTGTCCCGGGCCACCCTGCTTTGGCTTTGTCCTTTATTTAGTGGTTTGGGGGCACCTTTCCCTTGCTTCAAATTTGCAGATCCAAAGTCTCGCTTCTTGTATTTAAACTTCTACTCGATCTTGACAACGTATTGGTACGTTGTGCTGAGTGAGGAAATGTCTAGGAACTTCATCTCATCTTGGATGTACGTGTGTAGGCAGCCACGATATTTGAGTACCAAATGCAGCTCAGAATCCTTGATACCCAAATTTGTGCGAAGGGTATGAAAAATATTGGTAAACTTTGGCACGTCTTGGTCCCATCCCTGCCGCAGCATGGTCCACTTTATGTATTTATCCTCATAGCTTTTGACAGGGTAGTACTGCTCCTTGATGGCATTCTGAAATGAATTCCAAGTGGGTGTGGATGAAAAGAGTGAGACCATACTTTCATCCTTCTGTTCGCAGTAGGTTTCCCACCATTCCTTGATGTGGGGGGCAGCTTTGAGAAGAGCGAAAGTAATCTTTTCCCGACCAGAAAAATCATGAACAGAAAAATACCCTTCTAGCATATTTCACCATTTATCTACAACGTCTGCATCTTTCTGACCCTCAAATATGGGAATGTCAAATTTAACTTGTACCTTAAAGGGTGTGGCGCTTCCAAAGTAGCTGCTAGAAGTAGATGTGTCACCCTTGGGTAGCCACTAAAGGATCTGGGAAAAGTTGTCCATCATCGCGTTCCTTTGTTTCTCAAGGGCTTCTTCAAGCAAGATTTTGATAGGAACTCCTACCCCCTCATCTTTATTTTCATCCGCAATGGGAGGCTATCAGGATTTGCAAGGATGGTCTTCCAAAGGTTCGACTAGTTCAAGCCCTAACTCCTTATATCCTGACCTCGTTGGGGACATCGAAAGAAAAACATAGAAAGAGAAGACCATTCTGATACCACTGATCCAGATTTAAATAGGAACTCAACGAATTACAGAGATAACCATAAATACAGACATGCAGCAGAAATAATACTTCATTTCATTAATGTAAAATACTAAAATATGCTTACAAATAGAAATGGAAATAAACTAGCTCGGGCGATGGTAGCTTATCTTTGAGGAGAGATGTGGTGGCTACACGCCTCTAAGTTGTCTTACAATGAGGCTTGAAGGCCTATTTATTGTTGAGAAACAACGGAAAACCCTAAACATCCAAAAACCTAACCCTAGGAGATGAAGCGTCAAACTATGGGCCTCATTTTGGGTAAATTGGTACATCAACTTCTCGAGGTTGTAACTTTGGCATACGATTTTCATTTGATGCACACAATACCTCGTTAGAAAGATCTATCCAAGGAATACAAATTTAGGAAGAGCAACATCAGTCCATGGACCCATGTTGCTCCCAAGTTTCCCAAAAACACATCATGTAGGGCCTCAAAACGGCTTCAGAAGTTCAGGACCCGAAAAACTGCTAAAAATAGTAAATTGTGCTACAATTAAGGAAACTGAAAAACTGAAAGAAACAATGGTGTGGGTCCAAGTGGAATTGGAGGGTGGCCACCAATATCCACCTAGATCATTCCTATTCCCTCAAACTTGGGTCTATACAACCCTTTTGATTATTAGTTCCTATGTCGTACAAATGTGTTATTGTGCTCCTTGCTCTTGAACCTATGCTCTGTGATTTACCTTTGATCCAGCTAACTCAATTCTAGATCCATTTCTCCGAAAATTATATCTTTGTGGTCTATTGTTGGCCCTTCCAAGTCTAGTGTTTGAATCACAGCTCTAATTATTGGCCTTTTTGTTCTATATCTAACCCACCAAGTTCAGTGTTTTAACTCTATTGTAATACCATTCTATAGCATACCCAACCCCCTCTATACATTTTTTAGGGCTTGGGGCATCAAATTTTTTCTTTCTCTTTTAACTCAAAGCACTTTTCTGTGATAACCATCACCATACGCTAGTTGAGAGATTTCAAGGGATACAAACTTCCTTCAAATCTGAGTCTAAATCATTGAGAGAATGTCGGTAGAAGATTTTCTCCATTGGTACCAAGTCAACACTATTAAGGAACTACCACATGGTGGATGATGTAGCAACCCGATCCACACGTCACACAAGCCATTCAACTTCGCCATGTCATCTGCTAGCTCCAATTATTTTACTTCATATGTATTAGCATGTGTGTGATTTAAATAAAATTCAATCTATTAATTACAGGTAAAATATACTTTTCCATTATTAAATAATAATAAATCTTGTGTGAAAATAAAATTCATGCGGGAACAAGACCCACATGCTAAATTCAAAAGTGTAGGAAGGTTTCATTTTCCCTTGGGAGAATTTATAATTTGTTGAGAGTTCAACCCAATATATTTCCCCATCGGTAAAATTCATCAACCCCAAACTTTGGTTGGATTTCATGTCATAGAAGTTTCAAAAGTGTAGGAAGGTTTCATTTGCCATTGGGAGAATTTATAATTTGTCGAGAGTTCAACCCAAAATATTTCCCCATAGGTAAAATTCCTCAACCCCAAACTTTGGTCGGATTTCATGTCATGGAGTTTTCAGCCTTGTTGGCTATATTTAATCTGTTACCTTTTGAAAGCTTTATCCAACTCACTGATTCATCATGGCCATTCATTAAATTTAACCCATTCATTGCCCATGGAGTAGATATTAGCAAGATCCTCTACAAATCTAAGAAAACATGCATTAAACATTTAGGAGGATTATCTCTATCGAGGAATTTAGGGAAAAATTTATAAGCCCATTCTCTACATCGAGTTCCAAACAAAAAAAATTGGGTAAAATTTTTGTTCATAATATCCTTTTCTTTCTTGTACGAGGAAATCAATGAATGCAAGTAAATATGTAGAGAGATGGGTAAAAAGTATTGTCCATAATTCACTTCCCTTTTATATGGAGAAAATCCATGTATATAAAAATATAAGATAGTGTCACACTTTTATATTTTTTTATTACAAATATTATGTTAATGTTGAAATTTATATTAAAAAAAAAAATATGATATAGTTTTTGTCGTTATAGTTAATGAAAGACTGTAATTAAATCATTTAAATACTTTTCTATTTAAAAATGAAAATTCTGATTAATTACATTATTAAAAAGAATTTTTTGCCATATAGTCTACTACCAATCCTAAGATTTGAATTTCTACCAACCATATTGTCAAAGGTTTTTTTTTCTTGCACGAGTGTCCTAAGCCTAGATATATATGGTTGTGCTAGTAATATGCATATAGATATTATCATATAGGTAGTGGACTAAATAATATTTTGAACCATCTTTTACTAGCTCTAGATTTTATTCCAACCTTGCTCAAATTCATATGAACTTATATAGTTGAAGATTCAAATTCAATTAGAGGAAAATGGTAACTTTAGGCATTACTCATATTCATGTAAATAAACATAATCACTCAGAATTATTTCTCACAACTTTCGACATGAATCAAATGTAAATAAGCATATTCACTAGGAGCTAATACCCACCATTACTTATGATTGCTTAGAAATAGGTAGGAGTAAAAATGTAAACATGCAGACTTACTAGAGGTTAGCATTAGCAACTTCGCAACTTTACCAGTCAACATTCCACAGAATTCCTTCATTCACTACATCTTCAAAAATCCTATCTCAATTCTTTTTTTTTTTAACAGGAACGGTTATGGTGCTTTATATTAATCTTAGGCAAAATGCCAAATTCTGATTACACTTTGAGCTTCTTTGTCCTGCTGCATTTCTTTACTGAAAATGCAGCTACAGCTTACAGTTTCCTTCCTAAGATAGACCCCTACTGAGATGATTTCAGCAATTTCTCCCCACTTGAAAATACAAACAAATTGGCTTAGGAGCAGGCAGTAAAACATGACAGCTAATTAATTACGGAATGGGCTCCCATGATTCTTCATCCTCTTTCTTTTTGGTCCCAGCAGAAAGGAGGACAGCTTTATTGGCTTCTATGTCCGCCTTTTTATTGTGGATTCTTAGCACGTGATAGTACTTCAGATCCTGAAAGCTTTTTTCAATATCTTTGATCCTGCTAATTAGCCTTGCAAGGTTGAGATCCTGAACAGGGGTGCTGGAGCTCATTGCATTTATAATGACTTGTGAGTCACCTATGACGATTGCTTCCTTTATGTCCAGATCTTTGAGGATCTTGAGACCTTGGAATAGGGCCAAGGCTTCAGCCTGAATACTGGTGGTGTGATCTAGTCCCCAGGCGTAGGAGTGGATTTTTTCCCCGGTTTGGTTTAGGACAACACCTCCTGCACCTGCTTTGCCCGGATTACCCTTAGCAGCTCCGTCGAAGAAAAGGGAGTGTCTTGCTTGCGCTATTAGCCAATCTTGAAAGTCATTCTCAGTTTTTCTTATTTGCCATTCTTTGAGGATGGGAGCTTTTTTGTCTGCTGGCTAAAATGGAAGATCAAGCTGTGATCCCCAAGCTATGTCCTGCTGTCTGAGATTGCTATCATCTTTTATATCCATTAGGCATTCCTTTATATGACTTTTTATCTTGGCTTCCAGGGCTTTGTGATTCTGCTTGATGTCTCTAAAGATCCTTTTGTTTCGCTCTATCCACAGCTGCCAACAGATGATTTTTGGAAGGACCGCCCAAGTTGCTTTGATAATCAGATTTTTGGGGGAAGGACCAGGGAATCTGTTTGACCATTCTGCGAAAAGATCGTAAGAGGAGCCAGGGACAGCGAAATTTGGGTCTAACGCATGGGTGAATTGGGACCAAATTTGCCTGGAGAAATTACATTCGAGAAGCAAGTGATTTACAGTCTCAACGCTGTCATTACACAGCGGGCACATGGAAGGGCCGTAGAAGCCTTTTTTCTGCAGATTGTCATACGTTAATATTCTCCCGTGACAGAATGCCCAGGCAAAAAAGTCGACCTTGGGCCATGAGGGTTGACGCCAAACGCTTTGCCACGGGGCTGGGTTCTGAGGGACGTGAGGTTTCTCTATCAGTTTGGCGTACCCCTGAGCAACTACATAGCCTTTGATGTTTGATCCCCAGCCCATCTCGTCCCTTTTCTTCAAGTGCGTGGGAGCCAGACCTTGAAGGGCGTCGAACAGCGTGCTCCTTTCATCTTTCAGATTGTCCGGAACATTTAAATGTTTCCAGCCTGCCCAAGTCTGATTACTCCAACAAGAGATATCCCAGAGCGATGTCATTCTTTCTCTGTCCATCCAACATCGCAGCGAGTTGATGGAGGTTCGGGCTTCAATTGGCTCTTTACTCATAACTCTGTCAGACCAGATTTTAATTTTTTTACCGTTGCCTGGGATCCAGAAGGCGTGGTCTATGATTAGAGACGCGGCCTTGTCATAAATTTTGAGAAAAATCGAGTTAGACAGGCAGATCACATTATTTAGACATCTGAGTCTTGGTCCTTTAAAGTATTTTTTCCAGATCACTTTTTGAGCCCAGCCAGGCTTTGGGGCGATGATCCTCCACACTATTTTTGCAGCCATTGCTACATTTTGATGCCGAAGGTTTTTGAAGTTTAGGCCACCTTCCCTTAGAGGCTTGGATATGGTGTCCCAGCTGACAAGAGGAATTTTCTTTTCATTTTGTTTCCCTCCTTTCCAAAAAAATCTCCTTATGTATTCCTCCATTCTGTTTAAGATAGATGCCGGAGCGAGAAGACTTGCAAACTGGAATAGTGGCAAGCTGTTAAGAACATATTTAATTAGAATTGTTTTGCCTGCAACATTCAGCCAGGAGAAGCCCCAGGCTTGGATTTTTGCCTTGAACTTTTCTAACTGTGGAAGCCAATCTTTGCTGGTAGGTCTCTTTTGAGCTATTGGAAGTCCCAGATATTTGAAGGTTGACCAGGTGGAGGAAACTTCGAACCCCAAACATCTTGATATGGCAGATAGGAGCCTAGGCGATGTGTTCCAACTGTAAATGAGACTTTTGCTTTTGTTGATCACGCTGCCTGAAGCTTCACTAAATTCGTCCAGCACCTCTTTAAACTTTGTAGCAGAAGGAACAGAGGCAGGGCCAAGCAACAAAGTGTCATCTGCAAATAAAGCATGATTGATGTTTTTGATTCCTCTGGCGATGCGCAGTCCATTGATCTCTTGATCCTGCAGCTTTTGATCAAGAAGGAAGCTGAGGGCTGAGACCTGAATGACAAAGAGCAGGGGGGATAGAGGGCACCCCTGCCTGAGCCCTCTCGTGGCCTTAAAGAAGTCAGTGGCTCTTCCGTTGACGAGGGGAGCTATCCATGGCTCTGATATACAAGCCCTTATCCAATTAATGAAGTTTGTACCGAAACCTAGCTTGCACATGACATTCAATAGAAAACTATGATTGACTCGGTCAAAAGCATTTGCTAAATCAAGTTTGATCACCATACCTTGTTCTTTACGGATTTGACTCGAATGAATTGCTTCCTGGACCAGAAGGAAATTGTCTACGATCTGCCTCCCATAGATGAAGCCTCCTTGATTCTGTGGGATTATTTTAGGAAGGATAAACTTCAATATATTTGCTATTACTTTGGTAATCAGCTTGTACCCTGTATTGCATAGAGAGATTGGCCGGAATCTATTGAAGCTGTTTGCCCCTTTTTCTTTGGGTATAAGTGCTAAAAAAGCAGAGTTTGTACTGCCTCCGATTTTCTGAGTGTTTTGGGATTTTTGGACCATTTTGAGAAGATCTTTTTCAATAATAGGCCAGCACGCTTGGAGGAATCTAGCTGAGAAACCATCCGGTCCTGGGGCCTTGTCTGGATCCATGTCGAAGAGCGCCTTTTTCACCTCCTCTTTTGAGACTTTGGTCTCCAACATTTCATTGATTCGCTGGGTAATTACAAAGGGAATGTAATTTAGAATCTCCGGAGAATGGCTTGGGTCCTTGTCTTCGCTGTATAGGATTTGAAAGTGAGTAAACGCAGCTCTCTTTATATGCTCGAAGTCCTTGTGGATGTCTCCCTCCTCTTTTATTTCTGATATATTGTTAAAATATTTCCTTGCCTGGGCTTGCTTATGAAAATAGGCAGTGTTCCTATCCCCTGCTTTGAGCCAGAGATTCCGAGATTTCAATCTCCAATACTCTTCTTCAGAGGCCTTGTGATATTGTTGTTGTAGTTGGATTTCTTTTTCTGCTGAGTCCTTGGTAAGTACTGCGTTTTCCATACCAGATTGATGAGCAATAAGAGCTGCTTTAATAGATTTCCTTGTTGTAGTTGGGCTGGGAAGCGTTTTGGCCCATCTTTTTAGGACTCTTTTTGTTCTTCTGAGTTTTTCCTCCCAAATGTAGAATGGCGATCCATTCACCGGGTGATTCCAGCATTCTTTGACTATTTGCATGAAGTCATTCTCCTTTATCCAAAGAGGACTGAACCTAAATGGGATAGGGCCCAGAACATGTTGAGCTGACAATTCTAGCATAATGGGCTTATGATCAGAGGTGCTATTGGCAAGGATATTCATTCTAGGCTCTAACCCTAGCAGCAGGAAGGAGCTTTGAATTATAAATCTATCTAGCCTGGCGGCAATGTGGCCAGGGCCCAATCTTTTGTTAGTCCAAGAATACTTACCTGAGGAAGGTTTAATGTCCAGCATGTCCCAGTCTTGCACTATGTCCTCGACCCATTCTCTAGCCGGATCTCTGACTATGCTGCCTCCCCTTTTCTCTGATGGGTGAAGGATGAGATTGAAATCTCCAGCAACCATAATATTCTCCAAGTCTGTCTGATCTGCTTGCTGTCTTAGAGAGTCCCAGCATACTTTTTTTTCCCCAACGTTGACAGGAGAATAGACGTTGAAGAGGCAGAACGTTAGCTTGGTGTCCAGGTTCTGCATCTTTAGCATCAACCAATGGGTTTCCCTGGTCTCTAATAGGACTGAAAACTTATTGGGATTCCAGAGAGTGCCTATTCCTCCTGAGGCGCCGCGGGCTGAGATTGCTCTTGCTTCGCTTTTATTCCAAACTTTCTTGCTTGTTTGGAGGAAGATTGTGTCTTCCAGTTTAGTCTCCTGGACAAGAAGTAGATCTGGGGTTTCTGTTCTAATTAGACTTCTGATAGCTTCTTCTTTCATTTTACTCCCCATCCCTCTGCAGTTCCAGGAGATAACCTTCATTATTTATATTTCGGGTGAGCTCCCTTGGAGCCTTGGAGTGGGTTTTTCAATACCTTTGGCTTTGTAGCTAGCATTTTTTCCAAGGTTGGCTGGCTTCCCTGGAGTTTTTCTTTGTAAGTTTCCTGTTCCCTTTTTTCTCTATCTGTTTTCCGGCCTCTTGTTGATCTTCTTACCGGGGAGTGAGAATCTCCTATTTCTCCTTCCTCTTATGATTCCTCCGTTTGCTGCTCTTCTTCTTCTTCTTCCATGTGGATGCCTTTAGGGCTTGGTCTTTTGAGGGAGGCCGATGGTTCTTCTTTCTCGTCTTCTTGGGCTGAGCCTTTGAGATTTTGCACTTCTCTGGGGGAGCCTGGGATTGAGCTTTTCCTTGGGGATTCTGGCTTTTGGATCTCTACCTCTGGAGTGTCTTCTGTCGGTTGACTTAAGAGAATGAATTTGTTTTCTTGCGCCTTTTTGGTGGGAGGCTTTTGGACATTACCCTGAAAGGTTCCTTTGCCTGATGGTCCCCCCTGTTTCTGTCCCCTATGGTTGGCTCTGGCTCTTTTTACTTGATTCCATCCCTCTTCTTGTCCTTTCTCTGGCTCTGGATTAGTCGGGCAATTTCTCGCGAAGTGTCCGTACACGTGGCATTTCCTACATTTGAATGGCAGTTGTTCATAATCCAAGATCTGCACATGGGACCAGCTACCGACTCTGAGTTTGATTGCTTCTGGTAGACCTTCCTCTAGATCTACCTCCACACATATCCTGGCACAATCGTACTGATCCTTGTTGCTTGCCCGGTCAATAAATTTCCCTAGGGAGTTACCGATATGCTTCAGAGAGTCCCAGTTCCAGCAGTGGACCGGCAGATTTGGCAGCCGCACCCATACTGGGACAGCCTTGGGGACATCAACCGCTGGGTCGAAATCCGGGGTCCAATTGTTCAGATAGAGACCCTGAGGGCCCATGAAGTACGGTCCATTTCGAAAGATCAGGTCTTTGTCTTCCTTGGAGGTAAATTCAAAAAGAAAAAACCCTCTTCCTAGAAAATAAGAGGCAACGCTTTGGCTGATCAGAGGCGCCCAGTTCCTGTTCACCCATTGCTCAGTGGTTTTTGGAGAAGGCCAGAGTCCTGTGAATTGGCCAATAAGACCTCGATCCACCAATGACAAGGCAACTTGCATGGGAGTCTCCGGAGGTAAGGAGATCTCTGGTATTTCATCAATCTTCTTGACGAATTTGGAGACATCGATTCTCTTTTTCGGAGGAAGCCCTGCCAGGAGGTGATTGAAAGCGTCTTCAGCAGGACTGGAAGACGAATTGGGACCCTGAGCCTCCATCAGGCTTGCTGCCGGCCGCCACACGGGCAGCGCAGCACAGGTCGATCTTCAGCCAGCAGTGAATCTGATCGATCAGATCTGGCTCTAGCAGGCACGAGGGGCAGGAATGGCGTGCTGCAGGGTTAGGCCCGCAAAGGGCGGATCTCGGGAGGCCGAGGCTCGTAGCAGACGCCCAGAAAAATTATAAATCCTATCTCAATTCTTAGTAGTTGTATGCATATAGATATATATGGCAGACTAGTTGTATGCATATAGATATTATCATATAGGTAATGCATTAAAGAATATTATGTACCATCTTTTACTAGACCTAGATTTTATTCCAACCTTGCTCAAATTCATATGAACATATATAGTTGAAGATTAAAATTCAATTTCGAGGAAAAAGGAACCTATAAACATTATTCATACTCACGTAAATAGACATAATTACTCAAATTTATTTCCCACAACTTTAGACATTATTTATACTCTTAAATAAACATAACTATAAAGAATTATTGCCCACCCAAATTTAAGCAAGTCTTTGCACCAAAATACATGGGATTCAAATGTATATAAGCATATTTACTAGGAGCTACTACCCACTGTTATTTATGCATTTCTTGAAAAAAAATAGGAGTAAAAATCTAAACATATAGACTTACCAAAGGTTACTTACGGAATGAAGAGGATTATGTAAACTAATTTATGCCCTTCAAACATCAATTTATTCCAAGAGATCCTTTAAACTCAATGTATTACACATTCATACATAATTATATATTAAACTCAAACATAACTTTAATCTTTGCATGAACAAGAATGTATGCCATATTTATATAAACAAATTTTCCTCGCTAATTTTGTCAACAAATTCAAAGAGCAAATGAGCAATAAAAATGTGAATATAGGAAGCACTTATCTAAAATTTCAAGCTAAAAAATAATATTGTAAGGAAACCTTTTCACCCAACCATAGGCTTAATAGCACATGAATTTTCTAAAGTTATCCGGCCCCTATCTGAGCCATGATACCATAAGGGGGGGAACTAATAACTCACCCGCTTTTGGACTGAGTGAAGGAAAATCTCCTTCACACATATCATAGAGATAGGGATGCACTTTCCCTACTAAGTATGGGCCTTTGTGATCTCTAGATTCCTCTCAGCTTAGTTAGCAAAGTAGATAGGGAATTCCTTCACTGCTCTATACTCCCTTACTGATTTCCTCACCTCTTACTTGTCCTTCTTAACGTACACATATTAAATCGTACCCCACTCTGCCCATCTAGAGTCTAGATCCCTTTTGCAAGTCCCTAACAGGAAAAATTGTTTTTACAAAGCCCAAAACACACCAACATTAGTCAAATCTTCAATTGGCACTTTTGTGCGCATATTTAAAAATTTATATGTTGGTTATCTTATACCTTAATCGTACCCTACTGAGGTATTGACAACTCGAGTGCATTTAATTGTAAATCAATAATTAAAGAAACAACTTAATCCTAAAGGAAAGTTTACCCTTTTCTTTATATTACATATTGTTATGGTATGGACAATCCATACCTACATAGTTACATTCCATTCTTTATGTTACTTAACATGGTTGATACTCGTTAGAAGCTTAAATATTCCCTTTATCAACCTTCTATCGAGTATTCTTTGCTCTTGAACTCTATATGAGGTTGCGAGGAAATTGTGTCATCGTCATCTTCAACCATTCCTAACCACATAACAAATTCACAATTACATCAACTTATTAAGCCCTTCAAAAAGCATGTTCCTCAACACTTTAAAATCCCCATTTAATATTTGACATGCCTTATTCATTTGTATGCACTCTGATAGGCATTATCTTGATGCATTTATTAGTGTAATTCTGATATTAAATTACTTTCTTTTTCAAATTCCAATAACATTCTCATGTAAAGATGCAGAGGAAATAGTTGATCACCTACTAATCGATTGCTACTATTCCAAATTCCTTTGGACTTTCTTTGCTTCAAAATTAGGAGAAGCCTGTAGATAGGAAAGGCCTAATATGAGGATCACTTGGAAAAAATGGGTTACAAATGACAACACTCGAGATATCATCTGGTTCCCCCTACTTTCTAGCTAGGGCACCTGGCTAGCAAGAAATAATATTATTTTCAATGACAAGATGGTTCCCCAAGAAACAACAGTTGCACAAGAAATTGCTATCCTTGATCTCCTTCCAAAACCCTCAGCATACCTACACACCATATCCACTATTCAACCCAATATTGATAAGAATAGACCATGGGGATTTTTTGATGGAGCAACCTAGGGAGACTCCAAAATATGTGGAGGAGGCGTGTCTCTTTACCATGATGAAAACCTTCACTACAAAATTAAATGGGGCTAGGAGAGGGCATAACTAATTTTTCATAAATCACGGCTCTTAAATTTCTTACGGTTTTTGCTCTCGAGAATGGAATCACATCCACTCATATTTATGGAGATTTACATATGGTTGTTAATTGGGTTAAAGGAGGGCATAGATGTTACAAACTCGTATTTAATTTTTTATTAAATGATGTCCTGCAACACAAATCATCATTCTCATACTTTGTTATTTCTCATATCTATAGGGAATACAACTTAGATGTAGGGAACCTCTATAAAGCAGTTGTTATGTTGGATCGCAGGACATGGGAGATAATCAATAGCTCTAGAATGGGACTACGGAGATCCTCTACAAACCTATTATGGAGGATGATAGTTCATATTAAAATCACACTCTAGAGACTCACAGTGCTTGTTTTTTCATTTTTGTTCTTAGATTTCCATTATATAGAGGATGTGAAGTGTATGATCGATTGCACCCCACAATGTTTATTATGTTATTTCCATGTGTGCTGAAAATATTAAACATCTCATAAGCACAACTACTATGATATGCTTTGTGACTTTACCTTGGACGCTTATCTCCTTTTTGTAACACCCTCCTCCCACATCTACCCAAGTAACCGACCAACCGGGGTAAACATGTGACGAGAGGCTACTATGGTTGGATTCGACCTCCCATGTGACCTTAAGGAAATGTAATTGACATAAACACAACAAACAGACCTTCCACGTCAGCTATAGGAACCCTGAGAACCATGCCAACACTTCAGGCAGCTTGCCCCTGGGTCCCATTGAAACTTCTAATCACTTGACCTCTGGAAGCTCTCATTTTATGGGCATGACAGCGTCCAAGGACATATGGATGCTCTCACAAGCCTGCATGCTAGCGTCTAGGGACCAATTTGTCCAATTATGTGCCATCATCCTTGGGGTTTGAACCACTTTTCCCGGCCCAGAGCCCAAGTCACTTCCCATAATGTAATGATATCTTAAGAGCAATAAAATAACAGGGAAACAATGAAGTAGAATCAATTAGTTAAACAAGCCCTTAATCAAACCGCTACTATCCATGACAGGCGTTTCGTCAAACATATCGCAAACATGTAGTCTATAGGTGTAAACAACAGAATTAAACATAGGGATCTCATACTTATCTGAGAATCGCTAAGAACCATTGTTCCCTCGTGTCTTTTGTTGCATTATCATCTATTAGGTCATAGATACATTGTCCATTCATTTATAAGTAAAAACATACTGAGAGCCATACAGAGTTGTTGTCATAAAACATACATATAATTAGCATAGTAACAACAAAAATACCATAAATATGTCATCCATAAAATCCACATATAAACGAGTACATTTGCACATTAAAACTAAGGGAATGAATTTCTCATTAATGAATGCAAAAACCAACCGAAGATGGGACTACCACATCCCACCCAACCACTCATTAGCTTAGCCAAGTCTCTCTTGATCCCATCACCCCCGTGCCATATTCCAAACATGAATGTGGGAATCATTACCAACCAGAAAGAACCAAACAAGAATGGATGTTACCAAATTTAGCCACCTACACCGTGAGGAATTTTAGTGCCTCCTAGTCTCTTAGGCTTTACCGTAATCCACAGTGCGATCCAGGGATCATTAAGCCCTACATCAAGACCCACTCTCCAGGCTTTACCATACATCCCATCCCAGGACTACTAGGCCCAACGGAGACGAATAAACCTCTTGGAAAGTTACCGTATATCCCACCATTCACCGACAAGGTTTCCTAGGCCCGTCGAGGCACACAATCATGGCTTTACCACAACCCACAGTCTGGCTCAGGGGGTTACTAGGCCAATGGCTTTACCGTGATCCACAGTCTAGTTCATGGACCATTAGGCCATGTGTTTTTCATTTTGTAGATCCACGCCACTCAACTTTTAATCCATCTGGCAATCCAATTCAACCAAAGTATGGGAACCAATCTCATCAAGGCTATCAGGAAATGTCAAGGATATGATGAAAACATTGTCACACCTGGCAAATCCCATGCCATGGCAGAAAGCAACCACATGCAACACCACACCTGCCAAATCTAGCAAGGAAAATACACATGAAAATTGATACCTTGCAATTGATCCTATTGTAGTTGCTTGATCCTACCTTTCTCTGCTTGATCTTGGCTTCCTCTTGCCTTCTTTGCCTTTCTTGCTCCAATGCCAAAGTGCTCCAAGAAAATTGTCCAAGAGTGAGAGAGAGAGAGAGTTAATAATGAGAGAGTTCCAAACTGAACTAACAAAAGGTGCCTAACTGATCCTCATAAACCTTTTTATGAATGAGCCCTGTATTTTCTTCATTTTCCATTATTTTCCTTCATTTTCCTCCTCACATGAAACTTGTGACCTCTCACCTCCATTTTCTCCTAATTTCCATTATTTTCATAAACAAATGTGCCAAAAATGTCATTTTTCCTTTCCAAAGCCTTAGCCATTGCCTTTGTCAATTTCCTTAACAATAAGCAACCAAATGAACACCCCTTAGGATGTCTTGCACAACATTCATCTTGGAATAAGTGTCCCATTAACTGTGGTTATTATTTATTTAACTTTTATTACATGGAATTTTCACCAGGATTGTTACGAAACCCTCCCCCTTGGGGACACCATCCGAGTCAATGTTCAATCACACATGTACCTCAACAAACCACTGGAAAGAAAACATACTACTCATGGAGCTTTATAACATAGCTCATGGTAGTATTTACATCCATATACATATTTACATATAGCAATATCACCAAAACATATACCAAGACATCATATCAAAACATATATCAAAACATATACCAAAACACCATATCAAAACATATATCAAAATAGATTTGCCTCAACTGGAAAACAAGGAAGGATACATGCCTCGCATCTGATCCACTATCTCCCATGTAGCTTCATCGGCCCAAAGTGCTTCCACTACAGCTTAACATGCTCAATTGCTTAGTTCCGCGGTATGAGCGCCTTTTTCTACAATATACATTGAGTCTCCATCTGGAATTCTCCTTTTGGTTCCACCTGCAATACAGACCAATCAATCACATGATCAACATCCTTAACATACTTCTTAAGCAATGATACATGGAAAACATCATGGACTTTCATTGTCAAAGGTAGTGCAAATCGATGGGCTACTAGCCCAATCCTCTCAGTGATACTTAAGGGTCCACAAAACCATGTTGCCATCTTGGCACGTGATCCACTCTGTAAGGAGCTCTTCTTTGGTTTGATGTGCAAGTCCACCTATTGCCCAACCTGGAACTCCTTGAACAACTTGTTTCAATCTGTGTAGCTCTTTTTCATATCATGTGTTGCCTTTATATTCTTCTTGATCACCTACATTTCCTGTTCCATGTCTTCCAACATGTCTCATCCAATCAACACCCTGTTAATGGATCACTCCAACTAATAGGAGTATTGCAACTCCGCCCATACAATGCCTCAAAAGGACTCATCCTCAATGACTCTTGATAACCATTATTGTATATGAACTCAACCAAGGGAAGATATTACTCCCACTTCCGCTATTGATGCATCACATACACCCTCAACATGTCCTCCAATATTATGTTGACCCTTTCTATCTGTCCATCTGTCTGTTGGTGATAAGTTGTACTGAAGGCGAACTTTGTGCCCAACTTGCAAACAACTCTTTCAAGACTTGGAAGTGAACTTTGCATCCCTGTCTCACACAATAATCTTCTTTGGAACACCGTGCAACCTGACCACATTTATGATGAATATCTCTGCCACATCTCTAGTTGAGAATGTAGACTTCATTGGAATGAAGTGTACAACCTTTGTCAACATGTCCACAACAACCATGATTTAATCATGATGTCTCACTGTCTTCGGAAACCCTGTGATGAAGTCCATGGAAATGACCTCCCATTTCCACTCTAGAATCGTGATCAATTGTAGCATTCTGCTAGGATGTTTATACTTTGCCTTTACTCGCTGACAACCAAAACTCCTAGCCACAAACTCTATTACATCCCTCTTCAGATTCGACCAATAATAAAATTTCTTCACTACACTCAATGTCTTCTGATAACCTAGGTAACCTGAATAAGGTTTCACATGAAACTCTCTCAAGATCACCTTCTCGAGCTCACTGTTATCTAATAGATATATCTTGCTTCTAAATCTCACCAGTCCATCTATTGTAAGGCAGTAGTCCACATTCCATGTACCTGCACCTGTACCTGTACTCATACTCATACTACCACATGTACCTACACTTATACTATCACATGTACCTGTACTTGTACTACCGCCTGTACCTGTACCTATACTTTGTTGCAACCTGTGCACAATCTCCATATACCTAACATCCTGTTAACCTATCTGCAAGATCATATCATGTAAGTCTCTCCCATAGCATCTCATAGTTGCTAAGTGACTTACTTATACCTGCATGCTAAGAGCATCTGCCACCCTGTTCTCTTTACCTTTGATGTACCTGATCTCGAAATCAAACTCATCGATTGTGGCCAACCAACTCGCCTACTGGGCATTTAGATTCAGCTGGTCAAACAAATACCTCAACCCAATATGATCACTCATCAGTACAAACCTCCTGCCAAGAAGACAGTGCCTCCACATCTTCAATGCATGTATGATCGCTACTAACTCAAGATCATGTGTCGGGTAGTTCTACTCATGCTCGTTTAGTTTTCGTGAGTCATAGCATACCACCTGTCCATTTTGCATAAGGACTCCACCAAGTCTTCTCTTGCAAGGTTCTTTGCATACTAAAAACTCTTCGTCCATATCGGCAATTTGTAGCACTAGTGCATGTGTCAACAATTGCTTAAGCTTCTCAAAACTAGCCTCACACTCCTATGTCCATTCTAACTTGTTACCTTTCCTCTGCAATGATGTGATAAGATAAGAAATCTGCAAGAAGTTCCTAATGAACCTCCTATAATAGCCTACCAACCCCATGAAACATCTAACCTCATCCACACTCTTCGAAGGTACCCACTCCATGATGGCCCTTATCTTCTTTGGATCTACTGCAATGCCCTCCTTGGAGACAACATGCCCGAAGTAATGTACCTCAGTCTAAAAGAAACTACACTTGTTGAGCTTAGCATACAACTAATTCTCCCTCAACAACCTCAACACTACTACTAAATGCTCGGCATGATCTTCCTTATTTTAAGAATATACCAATATATCAACAATGAACACAATAACAAACTTATCCAAATACGGACACAACACACTATTCATCAAGCACATAAATATAGTTGGAGCATTAGTTAGGCCAAATGGAACTACAACAAACTCATAATGCCCATACCTCGTCTAAAAAGTTGTATTGTAAAAGTCCTCCTCTTTGATGCATACCTGATGATATCCGGATCTCAGATCAATCTTCGAGAACATTGTTGCTCCCTTCAGCTAATCGAATAAGTCATAAATCCTCGATAAAGGGTACCTATTCTTAGTGGTCAACTTTTTCAACTGCATGTAGTCAATGCATAATCTAAGAGTTCCATATTTCTTCTTCACAAATAATATCGGTGTGCCCCAAGGTTATACACTTGGCCTAATGTGTCCCTTGTCCAACATTTCCTTTAACTACCACTTCAACTCAACCAACTCTAGTGTGCTCATCTTGTAAGGTGCCTTTGATGTTGGAGCTGCCCCTGGCACTAACTCAATAGAAAAGTCTACCTCACTGTGACGTGTAAACTCTGTAATGTCCTCAGGAAACACATCTTGAAATTGTTGCAGCACTGGGTACCTGCTCAACACATCTGCCTCCTCAACCTCCTTACCCTTATCACTAGAAATGTGCACTCCAAATAACATACAGCCTTTCCAGATACTACGCTTTTCCTGCATAGTTTTCACCATTCTAACTGATGTGGCTTTCTTCTTACCCTGTAAGACTCTTGGTTCCCCGTTGTCATCAACACACTCAATGGATTTGTCATAACAATCTACCTTGGTTCTATGAAGATACAACCAATCCATGCCCAACAACATACTATATGATCCCAACGGTAATACATTCAAATGTGTTGTTGTAGGCATACCATTCAAATCAAATGCACAAGATCTTACCCAGTGATGAACTCACTTCTTTGTACCTGTAGCCAACTACACCAACCAAGATTTTGCATGCAATTCCTTATTCAAACCACACTTATCCACCAAGTAAGGACTAACATAGCTATAATTAGATCCAAGGTCAATCAAAATATAAATAATTTGATCAAATAGCTTATCATCTATCTCAATGATAGATGCAAACGTGTAGTCTACATGTGTAAACAACATAATTAAACATAGGGATCTCATACTTATCTGAGAATCGCTAAGAACCATTGTTCCCTCCTGTCTTTTGCTAGATTATCATCTATTAGGTCATAGATACATTATCCATTCATTTACAAGTAAAAACATACTGAGAGCCATACATAGTTTTTTTATAAAACATACATATAACCAGCATAGTAACAATAGAAATACCATAGATATATCATCCATAAAATCCACATATAAACCAATACATTTACACATGAAAACCAAGGGAATGAATTTCTCATTAATGAATGCAGAAACCAACCGGAGATGGGACTACCACATTCCACTCGACCATAGATTGATTGAGCCAAGTATCTCTTTAGCCAACCGCCCTCGTGTCATATTCTAAGCATGAATGTGGGACTCATAACCAACCGAAAAGAACCAAACAAGCGTGGATGTTATTGGAATTCTTCACCTACACCGTGAGGAATTTGAGTGCATCCTAATCTCACAGTCTTTACCGTAATACACAGTTTGATCTAGGCATCACTAAGCCCTACACGAAGACCCACTATCCAGAATTTACAATACATCCCATCCCGGGACTACTAGGCCCATTGAATAGCAATTCACCTCTTGGCTTTACCGTATATTTCATCATTCACCATAAAGGTATCCTAGGCCCACCAAGGCACAAAATCCTGGCTTTACCGCAACCCACAATCTAGCTCAGGGGTTATTAAGCCAGTGGTTTTACTGTGATCCATAGTCTAGTTCAGGGACCACTAGGTCATGTGTTTGTCATTTCGGAGATCCACCCCACTCAACTTCGAATCCATCTGGAAATCCAAATCACCGAGGTATGAGAACCCATCTCATCAAGGCTATCAATAAATGGCAAGGCTACGCTGAAAACACTATCACACCTAGCAAAACCCATGCCATGATAGAAAACAACCACATGCAACACCATGCATGCCAAATCTAGCAAGGAAAATACACATGCAAATCAATACCTGCAATGAATCCTACTGTATTTGCTTGATCATGACTTTCCCTGCTTGATCTTGGCTTCCTCTTTCCTTCTTTACCTTTCTTGCTCCAATGCCAAAGTGCTCCAAGAAACTCTGTGTCCAAGAGTGAGTGCGTGCGTGTGTGTGTGAGAGAGAGAGAGAAGGAGAACAATGAGAGAGCTCCAAACTGAACTGACAAAAGGTTCCTAACTGATCCTCGGAAGCCTTTTTATGAACGAGGTCTCTATTTTATTCATTTTCCATTATTTTCCTTCATTTTCCTCCTCACATGCAACCTGTGACCTTTCACCTCCAATTTCTTGTAATTTCCATTATTTTCATAAATAAATGTGTCAAAAATGCCATTTTTTCTTTCCAAAGAATTAACCATTGCCTTTACCAATTTCCTTAGCCATAAACAACCAAATGAACACCCCCTAGGATGTCTTCCCCAACATTTATCTTGGGATAAGTGTCCCATCAATTGTGGTTTTTATTTTTTAACTTTTATTACATGGAATTTTTACCATGCATGTTACATTTTTGACTTGTAACTAATATAAACTATTAGCAAGACTCCATCCTCAAGCATGATTTCTGTCAAATGAATACATGAATGGCATATATCAGCAGAATGTAATATTATTATCATATGAAAATAAAGTTAGGTTTTTTTTTCGAGGAAAAAAAATCCATTAACATTCTCAAGCTTATATCATTTTTACATTTTAACTATCTCATCCATAATAAAACATTAGTAAGGAAGAGATTTAGGGGTTTTCCGCCTCCATTTCTCTTCTGTAGTTATTGTAAACCGAGTTTTACATCTTCTTTTGGATCCAACCGATGATTTTACACAATATAGACATTTCATAAGCCCAAACTAGTATCCGACGTATCAGTCTTGTAAAATCAGATTAGAGCCTGGAATAACTCAAATCTCATTTGACAGTGTCAGAATAATTAGCTATCATCTTCATCATTTCATTCCTCGCTTCCTTAGTCAGAACTTTCTTGTATTCCCTTCATATGTGACTACATCAACATGTAACTCTCTTTGTTTGCAATATCCAAAAGCCCTCAGATTATCTTATTTCATGAGTTCGTACCAGCTATATCATTTCAGTTGCTTACCTACCCACTTCAAGTGAATATTCATAAACAAGCTTTCACATCACGCATTCAAACAAAGCCTCAATCATGCACACTAACATGTTTGTGCATTGTCCACACCATTTTCTCGCCATTCTTCTACATTTATTAAACGTGATATAATCTTACCTTATCAGAGCTTACATTCGTTCAGTTTTCATGTCTCACAAGCATAAGCATAAAATGTTTCCCTCTTCCATATCGTAACCAACAACAAGAAATCATGTGTTTCAAGTCATGTGTAATTACTAGGTGACCGTTAACATCACCCAAAGAATAGCTAGTACCAACTTTTGTTTTACTCGCCATTCATGCATTCAATAATTGCTAATGTTAGATTTTTACAAAGGGAATTCTTACTTAATTCCTTCTCAATATTTAGAATACCAAAACCATACCTACATTGTTATTAGTAGTCTTGATTAGTTGGTACATTAGGGAGGGTTCTTACATTCCTTTTAATTAATGTCTACATCAACACTTTATTATCCATATTTTTATCTCCATAAGACTATATGCAACATCCTTATTAGCTTCCATAATAATATTTTCAACTTGTACCTAGTTACATGTTCATCATTAACCCTAATTAACCATCATAACCGATTTATAACAACAAACTGCTTTGAGTCTTCATTCATGCTATCTTTATGCTTATTCATTATTGTATGCACCTAACATGTCCATATGCACCTAACTTTTCATTTTCCTAATGCCTGTTAGTCCATATGCATTCTTAACTATTAAATATCTTGTAATTCTATAATGTGCATGCTCTTACTCATTAGCATATAGCAACATTTTCAAAACTCAAGGGAAAATTTCAAATTAGCACGAGGTAAGCTTAAACATTCCTAGTTATAATTATGGCTACATCAATCATTCTATTGAGTTCTTAGGGGAAATCTAATTAGCATCCTAAATATATCCTTTACAGCTTTTGCAGTCCACATTCCACTGAATTCCTTCATTCACTACATCTTCAATAATCTTATCTCAATTCTTAACAGTGATTTGTTATCCATATCACGTAGCCTATGACACTCTTTTCTTGGGTCTATACAACCATTTGATCGTACCCAATAATCCTAGTTGACATGTCGTACAAACTTGTTATTGTGCTCCTTGCTCTTGAACCCATGCTCTATGATTTACCTTTGATCCTTGCTAACTCATTTCTCTGGCAACTATATTCTTGTGGTCTATCTATGGTCCATGCAACCATAATTTTGAATAACTGCTATGAGAATTTTATCTCCACGGTCCATTTCTTGGCCCATCAATGTCCAGTGTTTGAACCACAACTCTAATAATTAGCCTTCTTTTTCTATATTTGACCCATCCAAGTTCAATGTTTGAAACATGCTCTAATACAATTCTATAACATACCTAACCCCCTTTATACGTTATTAAGAGCATGGGGCATCAAATTTTCGCTTTCTTATTTAGCTCAAAGCACTTTTATGAGATAACCACCACCTTACACTTGGTGAGAGCTAAGCGATATAAACTTTATTAAAATATGAGCCCAAATCACTGAGAGAATGGTAGTTGAAGGTTTTCACCCTCAATACCAATTCAGCACTTTAAGGAACTGCCACGTAGTAGATGATGTAGCATCCTTATCCACATGTCACACCAAGGGGGGTATTGAGTAAGCACCCAAGCCATTCAACCTCTCCATGTCATCTACTAGCCCCATTTATTTTGCTTTATGTGCATTAGCATGTGTCTGATTTAAATAAAATTCAATGTATCAATTCGATGTGAATATATTTTTCCATTATTAAATAATAATAAAATGTTACCTTTTGAAAGCTTTATCCAACCTACCGTCAAATTTAATGTCTTCAATGCCAAGGAAGTAAATTTTCTCAAACTCAGCTACAAATCTAAGAAAATATGCATTAAACATAAGGAGGGTTATCTATATCGAGGAATTTAGTGAAATTTACAAGCGTGTTCTCTACATCGAGCTCAAAGAAATCGAAGTTAGGTAAGATTCTTGTCCATAATTCCCTTCTCCTTTATTTATGAGAAAATCCATGAATGTAAGTAATTAATAGGTGGCTAAGATTCTTTTCCATATCTCCCTTCTCCTTTATGTACGGAAAATCCATGAATATATGTAATTATGAGAATAGGTGTGTTGTAAAGATGGTGCGACGATTATATTATTTTTATTAAAATATTATTGTGTGTTCAACTATATATATATATATATATATATTTATATATTAATATATATATATATATATAAAAAAGTTGGTAATTGAATATATTTAAGTTGTTCAATTTATAAATCGAACCCAGTGATTAATTGCATATTAAAAATGGTATTTTTGCCATTAAGTGTATTACCAACCCTATTGTCACCATTATCTTTTTAACCCTAATATTACCAACCCTATTGTCACAATTATCTTTTTTTCTTTCACTAGTGCCCTTAGTCTAGATATATATGGCTCACTAGTTGTATACATATAGATATTATCATAGGTAATGCATTAAAGAAGTTTTCTCTACCATTTTTTACTAGCTCTAGATTTTATTCCAACCTTGCTCAAATTCATGTGAACTTATATAGTTGAAGATTCAAATTCACTTATGAGGAAAAGACCAACTGCAGATGTTATTCATACTCAAGTAAATAAACATAATTGCTGAGAGTTATTTTCCATAACCTTAGACATTATTTACACTCATGTAAATAATTGCCACCATAATTAAAGCAAGTCTTTGCGCCAAAATACATAGGAATCAAATGTTACTAAGCATATTTACTAGGAGCTACTACCTACCATTATTTATGTATTTCTTAGAAATAGGTAGGAGTAAAAATGTAAACATGCAAACTTACTCGACTTTACTTATGGAATGAATACACTTGAGAATTATGTAAATTAATTTAGGCACTTCAAACATCAATTTATTCCCAAGAGCTCTTGTAAACTCAATGTATTACACATTCATACAAAATTATATATTAAACTCAAACATAACTTTAATCTTTGCATAAGCATGAATATATGCCATATTTATATAAACAAATATTCCTCATTATTTTTGCTAATAAATTCAAAGAGCAAATGAGCAATAATCATGTGAATAGAGGAAACACTTATCTAAAATTTCAAGTTGAAAATTGATCTTGTAAGGAAAGTTTTCCACCAAACCATAGGCTTAATTGCACATGAATTTTCTATAGCTAGTCACCCCCTATCTAATCCATAATACCACAAGATGAAAACTAATAACTCACTCGCATTTGGGCTAGGCAAAGTAAATTCTCCTTCACACATATCATAGAGATAGGGATCCACTTTCCCTACTAAGTATGGGCCTCTATGATCTCTAGATGCATCTCTACTTAGTTAGAAAACTAGATAAGGGAATCCCTTCATTGCTCTATATTCCTTATTGATTTCCTCATCTCTTACTCAACTTGCACACATTCAATTGTAGCCCACTCTACCTAGCTAGAGTCTAGAACTCTTTTGCTAGTGTCTAATAGGAAAAAATTGTTTTTAAGGAGCCCAAAACACACCAACATTATTCAAATATTTGATTGGCACTTTTACGGGCATATTTGGCATTTTACATCTTGGAAATTTTCTGGGCCTTAGTCATACGTTACCCAAGTATTGATAACTCGTGTGTATTCAATCGTAATTCAAGAATTAAAGATATAATTTAATCCTAATAGAATGCTTACCCTTTCCTTTAAATTACCTATTGTTATGGCATGAATGATCCACACCTACATAGTTACATTCATTATTCCTTATGTAATATGGCATGGTTGATACTTGCTTGAAGCTTAGACATTCCCTTTATCAACCTTCTCTTGAGCATTCCTTGCCCTTGTCCTCTATATGAGGTTGCCACACAATTGTATAACTATCATCTTCAACTATTCCCAGCCACATTGGCATCAACTTATTAAGCTTTTCAAAAAGCATGTGCCTCAATACTTTTAAATCCCCATCCAATATTTGAAATGCCTTATTCATTTGTATGCACTCTAATAAGCATTCTCTTGATGCATTTGTTAGTGTAATTCTCATATTAAATTACTTTCCTTTTCACATTTCATTAACATTCTCGAGCTTATATCATTTTTTACATTTTAACTCGTTCATCCCTAATGAAACATTAGAAGGGAAGAGATTCAAGGGTTTTCCCCCTCTAATTCTTCTATATAGCCTAGTATTCAATGTAACTTTGCTCCATTTCTCTTTTGCATTTATTGTGAACTGACTTTTCCATTTTCTTTTGGATCCAACCCATGATTCTACACAACATAGGCATTTCACAAGCCCAAATTAGAAATCAACATATCAATCTTATATAATTAGATTAGAGCCAATAAATCAAATATAATCTGACGGTGTCATGATACTTAGCTATAATCTTCATCATTTCATACCCTGCTTCCTTAGTGGCAACTTTCTTGGAGTCCCTTCATATGTGTCTACATTATCATGTAACTCCTTGTGGTTGCAATATCCAACAACCCCTCAAATTATCTTAGTTCATGGGTTAGTACCAACTCTATCATTTTAGTTGCTTACCTACCCACTTTAAAAAAAAAAATCATAAATGGAATTTCACATTGTGCATTCAAACAATGCCTCAATCATGCACACTATCATTTTTGTGCATTGTCTACACCTTTTTCTTGCCATCCATCTACAATTATTAAATGCAATATAATCTTACCTTATGAGAGCTTACAATAATTCAATTTTCACATATAACAAGCATAAGCCTAAAATGTTTCCCTCTTCCATATGGAAACCAACAATAAGAAATCATTCATTTCAAGTAATGTGGAATTAGTAGGTGACCATTAACATCACCAAGAGAATAATTAGTACCAACTTTTGATTTACTTTCCATTCATGCATTTAATGATTGCTAACTTTAGATTTTAACCAAGGGAATTCTTACCTAATTCCTTCTCAACATTTATAACATACCAAAACCATACCTACATGGTTATTAGTATTATAATGGATGTTAACTGATTAGTTGGTACTTTAGGGAGGATTACTTGTTTTCTCTTTACAATTGCATCGATCAACACTTTATTAACCATAGCCTTGTCTCCATAAGGCTCTATGTAACATCCTTATTAGCTTCCAAAACAAAATTGTCAACTCGTACTTGGTTACATGTTCATCATTAACCATGATTAACCATCATAACCATTTTATAACAACAAACTACTTTGAGTCTCTGTTCATGCTATATTTATGCTCATTCATTATTGCATGCACCTAACATGTCTATATGCACCTAGATTTTCTTTTTCCTAATGCTTTTCAGTGCATATGCACTCTTAACTAATGGATCCCCTGTAATTCTAGAATGTGTATGCCCTTACTCATCAGCATATAACAACATTTTCAAAACTTGAGGAGAACATTCAAATTGGCAAGATACAAGCTGAGAGATTCCTCGCTATAATTATGGCTACATCACTTGGCCATGTGTTTCTACGATTATCTTTCTATTGATTTGTTTAGGGGAAATATAGTCAGCGTCCTAAATGTATCCTTCACAACTTTAGTAGTCAACATTCTACTAAATTCCTTCATTCTATACATCTTTAGTAATCATATCTCATTTCTTAATAATGATCTTTTATCCATGTCACATAGTCTATGACATTCTTCTTCCCTCAATCTTGGGTCTATACAACCTTTCTGTTGTATCCAACAATCCTAGTTCCCATGTCGTACAAACTTGTTATTGTACTCCTTGCTCTTGAACCTATTTTCTACGATTTATCGTTGATCCATGCTAACTCATTTCTTGATCCATTTGTCTTGCAATTCTATCGTTGCGGTCTATCTCTAGACAATGCAACAATAGTCTTGAACCACTTCTATGAAAATTTTATATCCACAATCTATTTCTTAGCCCATCCAAGTCCAGTGTTTGAATCACAACTCTAATAATTGGCCTTTTTGTTTTATATCTAACCATCCAAGTTCATTGTTTGAACTCTTCTCTAATACCATTATGTAACATACCCAACCCCCCTATACGTTGTTGATAGCATGGGGCATCAATTTTTCACATTCTTATTTAACTCAAAGCACGTTTCTGAGATAACCATCAATTCACCGTTGAGAAATCCATTAGGGTAGGAACTTAAGGTTTTCTTGAATTGATTTCACTAATTATGACATTATCTTGTGATGTTTACTTATTAGTTTTTTTTTCCAAATTATCTTGTTTTTATCATCAAGTCTAATGTTAATCAATGAAGATCACAAACAAAAGGAAGACACAAGATGTGGCCACTCAGCTAGGGAAAAACCCCTATGAAAGGGAAAACCCAGTCAAACTCTTCCACTAGTAGATTCAAATAAGTTTGAGACAAACTTAACCTTTTTGACCAGAGACATAAGCTCCCTACATCCACCAAGTCAGCCCTTGGCTGAAGTAGTCCTCAAGAATTTTGTCTCTTATTTCTTGTAGCTTCTACAATTCAATCTATCATGTTCGTCCCCTGCAACTATCTTCAAGATAATATGTGTGGCAAAAAAACACTAGGATTTTAGTCTTCTTACCTTGACAAGCTTCTTTACTTTATTCTCTTGAATTGGCTCCTCCTTTCTAGGCATTCGCATTATTTCTTCTTTGATACAAACTTCAAATCAAACTTATTGTGGTGGTATATCAAATAGGTCACCTTCATTGTTATTTATAGTTGATAAAAGCACTTATATAAGACCGACATGAAGGATTCGAGGCCGACTTGAAGGGACGAGGTAGCTGACTTGGTGGAAGAGTACAAAAAAAAAAAACATATCTTAACATAAGGAGCCCAAGAAGGGTCTAACATAATAATGTTGACTCTAACTCAATATAAAATCCTAGAGCATGTAATGGGTGATTTGACCTATTATCCATTGACCCAATACAATTATGAAGACAAACACTAGTTACATTCTTCAACACTCGAGCTCATCGATCCCATATGGGGGTGTTTCCCGACATCAGGCCAACGGAATCGTATATGAAACCACTCTTTGGTAGTGAGAATACATAAGTGGTAATGAGTGGCATGTGGGAGGTTTATATGGTGCAAATGGAGGCGACCCTTGGAGAGTGTGCATTGGCCTCCACTTGTCTCAACACAAGATACATGTGGTGTTTTATGGTTGTGAACCATGGCTCTGTATGGTTGGTGTCTCTTCATATTTACTACGTGAGGGTGGTAGATTGGGTTTTTGAGCTCGCCAAGGATATTGGGCATTCCATTTGCTTAGATGGTTCAGGCATGGAGTTGATATCATATGTTGGATTGGATGTGGCAACGAATTTCCTTGACAGTTGCTCACGGCTCATTTATGACCTAATCATGATACATTGTCTTGGGATGGTGGATCCCTAGGGGAAGCAATACACTTGGTAGTTGTCTTATGTACTGCAACGAGCTTGGTTCTTCTCAGATAAGAGATGTAGTTTGTCCACAATTATATATACCAGCTTGCTTATCGTTTTAGGGTGGCGGAAATTAGTTGTCTTTCTCTCTGGGAATTTTTTGGAGCTATGTCTTTTGTTATGTACTTTGTTCTCAATTATCTGTTTTACTCCCATGAGACTACCCGCTCTTGCGTTCTCGTGTCAAAGTCTCAGAGGTTAAAGGAAATTTAAGCTCCATTACAGGCTCTTAATTTACTTCTTGTCTTGTCGTCTTAAAGTCATAGGTCTATCTATGATTCTGAGGTGGTTTTGCATAGAGGGAAGATGTTTTTCGTGTGTTTTTTACATAATACAACGTCTAACCCATCCTTCGAACTGGTGGTTGTCCTCCCTACAGTAGAACTTCAATCCCTTGAACACTATGGGATTCCATTCAATTGCCTTGTGTTGGTCTGTAGAGTCTAGTATAGTGGGTCATTTTCAACCTGGTTTTAATGTTGTCTATTTTCGAAATTTCAAAAGGCTAGTACTGAAATAAAAAGGTTACATCTCGTCTCCTCTGATCGTAGCGGCCTATAAGGTAATTACTTTGTCTTTGGTCTTGGTAGATAATGGTTCCAATGTCTCT
Organism: Pinus taeda; assembly: GCA_000404065.3. NCBI lineage: Eukaryota > Viridiplantae > Streptophyta > Pinopsida > Pinales > Pinaceae > Pinus > Pinus taeda. The sequence continues at coordinate 76,919 of APFE030467078.1, read as the reverse complement.
TCTCATCACGAGCCACTCCCTCGTAGGTTCCTTTATGACTTCTTTTTTATAGAAATTAAAGTGGGGATGTTCAAGTTGCCTGTCACTTCACATTTGGTATTTCGTGTCTTGGAAGGGTTCCACTCTTCAGTTAATTGTAATATTTGGCTCAGTTGGCTTTCCCAAAATCTCGTTGTTTAGCTAGTTTACATGTATCAGTTTCTTATGGCACCTTGCCAGTGATTGCCCAATCGCAGGGGAGGCACTCCAAGTGCATCTTCTTCTAAACACCATCAACTGTTTGGCAGGGAGTTGGTTGTGAACTTCTTTGATGTGACTCCTATGGAAGTGAGAAAAGAAATACGCACTCTGGAAGCTGAGGAGTTTGGGGATTGGATGTATCACTTAGATACTGAAATTTGCAGTGTTATCACCAAATGGTTACTAGACCCAGGAAAATTGAGGAAGAGAACACTCTATTTTCTACATTCTATATCAACACACACAAGGATGGAGACTCTTCTTGATAAGGTGTTTTGCAACAAACAAGTTGATAACTACAAACTCTTTGTAGGGCAGGAAGAGTTGAAGAGGATATTGAGGGGCATCCATTATAATATGGATGATACCGTGGTCAGATTGAATAGAGTTGAGCCCTATATAGTCTCAAATTCAAATATTGATTCAAATACTCCTTTGAATTAGGAAGCGGTCATCGATGTGCCAACCCTCAACATGGCCAACACAAACTCCTCTCTCGACTATTCGATCATCATCTTGGACGAATAAGTCAATTTTTGACTTAGTTTCTATCTTCTATATTGTCAGCCAGTGGTTGATTTTTGGTTCTTAGTACTATTTATGTCTTAGTATGTTGCTTGTTGCTATTCCATGAATACTTTTATGTCAATATCTCTAGTATTTTTGTATGGTTGGAAATCCACCACGTAAAGTGATAACCAGTTGAGTGATTACCCGTTTGTTTTATTTTCTGCAAGTTACTAGTCGTTCTCACTAGGTTGACATTGTTCTTCAAAGATTCAGTGATATGTAATTTTGTTTTTTGGATATTAATATAAATCAATAGTTGGTTTCACCCTTGGTATCTTGGTAGCAAGTCAACACTATTAAGGAACTGCCACAAGGTGGATGACGTAGCTCCCTCATCCACATGTCACACCAAGGGATCTATTAGCTTAAATTACTTTGCTTTATGTGTATTAGCATGTGTGGAATTTAATTAAAATTCAATTTATTAATTCCAGGTAAATAAAATTTTCCATTATTAAATACAAATAAATCCAATGTGCAAAATTCAAAAGTGTAGGTGGGTTTCATTTTCCATGGTGATAATTTACAATTTGTTGACAATTCAACCCAAAATATTTCCCTAGGGGTGAAATTCCAAAATTTTGGGAATTAGGGATGAGGTCAACCCCAAACTTTTGGTTGTTTTAGCATGTCATGGAATTTTTGGCCATAGGAAAAATTCAACATAATGTTTAGAAACTTTATCAAATTTCCCAAATCCTGATGCTACTATGGTACTTTGGCTATATTTAATGTGTTATCTTTTGAAATTTTTATCCAACATATAGATTCACCATGGCCGTTTATCAAATTTAATACCTTTATTGCCAATGGAGTAGATTTTCGCAAACTTTGCTACAAATCTAAGAAAATATGCATTAAACATCAAGGAGGATTATCTCTATTGAGGAATTTAGTGAAATTTACAAGTGCGTTCTCTACATCCAGCTCCAAAAAAACAAAGTTCGATAAAATTCTTGTTCATAATTCCATTCTCTTTATGTATAAGAAAATCCATGAATATAAGTAATTATGCTGATAGGTGGGTAAAATTCTTTTCCATAATTCCCGTTTCCATTATTCCCTTTTCCATTATGTATGTTCAAAAAAAAAAAAATTGTCTTATTAGTTTGAGGAAAGGTTGTAATTAAATTCATTTAAGTTCTTTTCATTTTACAAATGTGAATTTGTAATTAATTTTTTTATTAAAAAAACCTCTTGCTATGTAGTGGACTACCAACACTGAGATTTGAAGTTGTACCGACCCTATTGTTATAGTTATCTTTTTTTCTTGCACTAGTGTCCTAAGCCTAGCTATATATGGTTAGTTAGTTGTATGTACCTTACTCAAATTCATATGAACTTATATAGTTGAAGATTCAAATTCAATTCCCAAGAAAAGGGAAACTTTAAGCATTATTCAAACTCTTGTAAATAAACATAATTACTGAGAGTTAATTCCCACAAATTTAGATATTGTTTATAATCAAGTAAATATGAATTACTGAGAGTTATTGCCCACCATAATTTAAGCAAGTCTTTACACCAAAATACATAAGAATCAAATGTAAATAAGCATCTACTAGGAGCTACTACCCACCAAAATACATACTAATCAAATGTAAATAAGCATTTACTAGGAACTATTACCCACCATTATTTATGCATTACTTAGAAATAGGTAGGAGTAAAAATGTAAACATGTAGACTTACGAGAGGTTACTTATGGAATGAATACACTGGAGGATTATTTTATGAGGATTATTTTATGCACTTTAAACATCAATCTATACCCATGAGCTCTTGAAAATTAGCGTATTACACATTCATAGAGAATTGTATATTAAACTCAAGCATAACTTTAATCTTTGCATGAATATGAATAGATGCCTCGTTCATATAAAGAAATTTTCCTCTCTAAATTTGCTAACAAATTCAAAGAGAGAGTCAGTAATAATCATGTGAATAGTTGTTAAGTACCTCACCAATCGGGAGGTCATAGGGTCAGTTCTCCTCGACGCCCTTAGGGTTAGGCCCTGCTAGTCTGGCTGACGGGCTTTAAAATATTCCCTTCAGGGTTGATCTACCCAGTTTTTTCCAAGGGAAAAAAATAATCATGTGAATAAAGGAAACATTTATCTAAAATTTCAAGCTGAAAATTGATCTTGTAAGGAAACTTTTCCACCCATCCATAGGCTTAATTGCACATGAATTTCCTACAGTTGGCCACTTCCTATCAAAGCCATGATACCACAAGTGTAACACCCTCCTCCCACATTTACCCAAGCTTTCCGGTCCATGGGGGTAGACATGTGATGAAGAGTTATTATGATATGTTTCAAATCCCACAACAAGGCATCCATGCGACTGCAGCCTTTTTTAAGCAGTTTTGTGCCAGCGACCCCGAATTTTGAGCCACTTTTTGAGGGCTAGGACTCGAGCCTCTACCCAGAACTTCATGAAACTTCCAGAAATGATAAATAACAATGGAATAAGGCTAGTAATGTAGAAAATTGAACAAGGACCTGACATGAACTCTACCATCCATAAAAAGCATTTCATCAAACATATCATAAACATGTAATGTACAGGTCATAAATATACATCTAAAGATAAGGGTCTCATACTTAAATGAAAATCGTCAAGAAGGATTGATGCCTCCTCATAATAGCTGCAAGATAGTATATTAGTTCATGCATTCAATAACCAATCACATATTCATCAAACATGTCAAGAGCCATAAAAAAATATACATCATATAACCAACATATAACCCAACAATAACCAACATATAAACCATGGAAACTTAGTCATAATGTCACCATCATAATTAATACATATTCTCATAGATCACAATAGAAAATACCTCTTATTAACATATGAAAATGCAAACCAAGTCAGGGACTTCCACATACAACCCGGCCATAGACTGGGCTAAACCAAATCTTTCTCTCATCCAGTCACCCTCGTGTCATATTCTAAACATGAATGTGGGACCTCATGAAACAAATCAACCAAAACCAAACCATGGCTTCCAAAGGCCATACCACCTAAACATTGGCTAATCATGGTAAACATGCGACGAGAAGTTACTATAATATGATTTGACTCCTTATGATTCAGTTAAGGAAATGGAACATGTCACACAGACCTTCCACAGTAGCAACAAAACTCCGAGGAGCCATCCCAACCACTGAGGTAACCAACCCCTGAGACCAATTGAAGTTTTAATGCATCAAACCCTTGGACGCTCCCTTGATATGGACCAAGGTACGTCTAGGAGGCTCCAGACGCTCCCACAACAGGGCAAGGGAGAATTTGGGGACTTTTTTCCCCAGTGCTATGCCTGTGACTCCGATATTTGTGCCACTTTTTCAGGCCCATAGCCCAAGTCACTGCCCATAACTCAATGACACCTTCAGAAATGAAATTTCACAGTGGAACAAAGATACATTTGCAAAAACATCAACAATGACTAGGCTGGACCTCTACTAGCCATGATAAGCATTTCGTCAAACATGCCACAAATATGTAATCTACAAGTTTAAACAACAAATCTTAGCATAGGGGTCTCATACTCATCTAAGAATCGCTCAGAAGCATTGTTCCCTTATACCATTAGCTGCATTATCATCTATTAGGTCATAGATACATTGTTCATTCATTTATAAATCAAAATATGAGGAGAGTCATACATCATCATTGTCATAATACATGCTTATAACCAACATAATAACAATAGAAATATCAAGGAAACAACAACCATATAATCCACATATAAAACAATATAATACTCATGAATTAACAAGGAGAAATAACCTCATATTAATGATGCAAAGGCCAACCAGGTTTGGGAATTCCATGAACCATCCGACCATAGACACGATTGAGCCCCCATGCCATATTCCAAGCATGAATGCCGGATATCATGAAACAAATCCATCAAAACCAAACCAGGGCTTCCAAAGGTCAAACAGCCTCAACCCTCAACCAATGATTCCACGTCATGGTCGAACATCACTAACCATCACGAGATCAGTCTCTACCCAATCTATCCAAGGATCCAGAGCGTTTGTTCCAACGCATCTTCCAGGACTAGTAACTCAACCCACGGGTGTCATCGGGCTTCCAGGACATTTGTCCAACCAAGGCTTCCAAAACTAGTAACTCAACCCATCAAGGGATTCAAGAGAGTTTGTCAAACCAAGGCTTCCAAGACTATTAACTCAACCCAAGTTGTTACAGGGCTTCCAGAGTGTTTATCCAACCAAGGCTTCCAAAACTAGTAACTCAACCCAAGTTGTTACAGGGCTTCCATAGAGTTTGTCCAACCAAGGCTTCCAGGAACTAATAACTCAACCCATAACCAAAGGCACAAGAAAACCAACCAGAAAACAAAAGTAAAACCCACAACACCATGGTTATCCAGGAAATGGCAAGGTTAGGAAATCCATTGTCAATACAGGAAACTCTTCATGCCAATGACATATCATAACCAAGAAACCACATGCATGTGTCATGCATGCCTGATCCGGATTTAAACAAGAACGCAATAAAACACAGAGATAACCATATACACAAAGATGCAGCGGAAATAATACTTCATTTCATTAATGAAAAATACTGAAATATGCTTACAACTAGAAATGGAAATAAACCAGCTAGGGC
>APFE030467078.1:29058-52216 GCA_000404065.3 Pinus taeda | reverse complement strand
TACCATTTTGTAAGACAGGTTATCACTGAAAGGGGAGTCTCTCTTGAAAAGGTGCATACAAAGGAGAATTGTGCAGAAATGTTCACGAAGCCAGTTTTGTTAGAGAAGCTACGCTGGTGTTTGGCTTCTCTTGGCTTGTAGAAAAGATAAAGTAATAAAGAAACAGGGCATCAGGCTAATTGTTGTCAAGGTGGAGATTGTTGAGATTTTATGTTTTAAATAAAATAGGCAAAAATCTCAGTAGGTGACAACAATAAGAATTTTTTGTTAGATTAGCTCCAGGTTGTTGGGAGAGAGTTAATGCATCCTATATTTGATGTGAGAGGAATTATGAGGCAGTTAGATTCTCCTAGCTATAAAACAGGTATCCATACGGATTGTTTTTTGGTGAGAGTTTGTGAGGAATTGATTAATTTTGTAATCTCCTGTTTGATTAATAAAGATTTCCGATGCCTATGTTTGGTGGACGTAGCCCAGATTGGTTGGGTGAACCACGTTAAATTGTTATGTCTCCTGTGCATGATTTTAATAGATGTGTATATGTTTTTTGACTATTGTGCATCTTGGCTCTAACACTTTTGAGAACATTGTGTTCTATAGTTGAGCAAAGATAGGAGGTAAAGCACACCAAGAGGATCTATGCATTGTAGCAACCCATGGGCCACATGCAATACTTTTTTGTACCAACAACCTTATTTTCCAGATAGAGAAAGAGAGTGAAGTGACCTCATTTTTCAGTTGGGTTTTCTCTTGAAAGGGTTTCCTAGAGCATATCTTATGTCTTATGTGTGTGTGAGAGCTTATTTTATCACTCTCTAATCTTCTACATAATTTCCATTCACATGCAGGCACTAATTACAATTAAATTTACAGATCTAGAAGTTTAACAAAATTGTAATAGTGTAAAAATTCAAAATTTTAATATATTATTATCAGATTTGATGTGACACACTATCTAGTGGAATATCCACGACAGTTTACAGATCAACCTAGGTATTGATAACTCATGTGCATTTAATTGTAAGTCAATAATTAAAAATACCCTTAATCCCAAAGGAATGCATACCCTTTCCTTTAAAATATTTATTGTTGTGGCATGAAAAATCCACACCTACATAATTGCATATGGTATTCCTTGTGTAATCCAGCATGGTTGATAATTGTTAGAATATTGGATATTCCGTTTACCAACCTTTTGTTGAGCATTCCTTGCCATTATCCTCTATATGAGGTTGTTACGCAATTGTATCATCATTATCTTGAACCATTCCTAACCTCATAACCAATTCAAAATTACATCAACTTATTAAATTTTTCACAAGGCATGTGCCTCAATACTTTTAAATCCCCATTTGATATTTGACATGCCTTGGTAATTTGTATGCACTCTAATAGGCATTATCTTGATGCATTTATTAGTGCAATTCACATATAAAATTACTTTCCTTTTCAAATTTCATTCCAAGTAACGTGGAATTACTTGGTGACCATTAACATCACCCAGTGAATAGCTAGCACCATGTTTTGATTTACTTGTCATTCATGCATTCAATGATTGCTAATATTAGATTTTAACCCAAGGAATTCTTACCCAATTCCTTCTCAATATTTAGAACATACCAAAACCATACCCACATGGTTATTAGTAATCTAATGGATACTATCTAATTAGTTGTTGCTTTAGGAAGGGTTCTTGCATTCCTCTTTGCCAATTTTTAAATTGACACTTTATTATCCAAAACCTTGTCTCCACAAGACTATATTCAACATCCTTACTATCTTCCACAACAATATTGTCAACTCGTACCTGGTCACATGTTCATCATTAACCCTGATTAACCATTATAATTTTTTTTATAGCAACATACTACTTTGAGTCTTCATTCATGGTATATTTATGCTCATTCATTATTGTATGCACATAACATGTCTATATGCACCTAGCTTCTCATTTTCCTAATTCTTGTTAGTCCATATGCATTCCTAGCTATTGAACCTCTTGTGATTCCATAATGTGCATGCTCTTATTCATTAGCATATAACAACATTTTCAAAACTTGAGGAAAACATTCAAATTAGCAAGAGGTAAGTTGAGATATTCCTAGTTATAATTATGCTACATCATTTGGCCATGTGCTTCTAAAATTATCATTCTATAGAGTTGTTTAGGGAAATTCTAGTCAGCATCCTAAATGTATCCTTTGCAACTTTAGCAGACAACATTCCATTGAATTCCTTCATTTGCTACATCTTCAATAATCCTATCTCAATCATTGATAGTAATTTGTTATCCATTTCACATATTCTATGACATTCTTTTGCCCTTAATCTTGGGTTTATACAACCCTTTCATTGTAGCCAATAACCCTAGTTCCCATGTCATATAAACTTGCTACTGTGCTCCTTGCTCTTGAATCTATGCTCTATGATTTACCTTTGATCCATGCTAACTCAACTTTTGATCCATTTCTCCAGCGATTCTATCTTTATGGTCTATCTCTAGCCCATGTAAGCATAGTATTGAACCACTACTATGAATTTTTTTATCTCCATGGTCTATTTCATGGCCCATCAAAGTCTAGCATTTGAATCACATCTCTAATAATTGGCCTTGTTGTTCTATATCTGACCCATCCAAGTTCAATGTTTGAACTCGGACCTAATACCATTTTATAACATACCCAACCCCCTCTATATGTTGTTGAGGGCACGGGGCATCAAATTTTTGATTTCTTATTTAACTCAAAGTACTTTTCTAAGATAATCGTCACCTTGTGCTCATCGAGAGCTTTCAAATGATTTAAACTTTATTAAAATCTTAGTCCAAATCATTGAGAGAATACCATTTGATGATTTTCACCCTTGGTGCCAAGTTAGCACCATTAAGGAAATGCCACCTGATGGATGATGCAATGCCCTAATCCACATGTCACTCCAAGGGGGGGTATTGAGTAAGCTCCCAAACCATTCAACCTTGCCATGTTATTTGCTAGCTCCAATTATTTTGCTTTATGTGTATTCACATATGTGGAATTAAATAAAAATCAATTTATTAATTCCACGTAAATATATTTTTCCATTATTAAATAATAATAAATCTTGTGTGCGACCCACATGCTAAATTCAAAAGTGCAAAAACTGTTTCATTTGCAGTTGGAAAAATTTACATTTTTTTGATAGTTCAACCCAAAATATTTGCTCAATAATGAAATTCCTAAACTTAATATTTCCTCAGTAGTAAAATTCCTAAACTTTTGGGAAATAGCGATGAGGTCAACCTCAAACTTTCGTTGGTTTTAGCATGTCATGGAATTTTCGGCCATAGGAAAAGTTAAACATAATGTTTAGAGACATTGTCAAATTCCCCAAACCCTTATTGTATTATCAAACTTTGACTATACAAATCTAGGAAAATATGCACTAAACGTCATGGAATGATTGTTTTATCGAGGAATTTAGTGAAATTTACAAGCGTGTTCTCTCCATCGAGCTCCACAGCTACTAAAAACACATTCCCCAAAATATAGTCAACAGGAATGTCTGCAACAACAAATTTTAATTTGATGCAATGCTCTTTAAAGCAAATAGAGGCCCGAGGGACTTCATACAGTAGATCTTTGTTTCCTAACGCAATCACTTGTCTAAAGGATTTCACTCAGTACTTTGCAGGTACTACTTTTGAATTCATAATATTGACATCTACCCCGAAGTCAATAAGTGTTCTTAGGAAAAACATTTCACCATTTATACAGATATCTAGCATAACATGATGTTGCTGATACTCGATAGACATTACTCTCATGTCGGTGAATCCTATAGTATCATCCTTTTTTCCTTCAAATATTTCAATATTTGGGTTAGTGTAGTATTCATCATATGAATCCTCAATTTTCTTCCCTTTTTCTAACTCAGAGACCTGTGATTTTAGAGAGACAATCTCTTTTTTGAGATGATGAATATCTTGGCTAACTTCTCCTAATGTGAGGGCTCTGGTCTTAGAGTTCTGTTGGCTTCTTTGGAAAGATATTGTCTTTCTTTTAAATGAGGCATAGATGAATAATGCCTTTGGTTCAGTTTTAGGTGCAGTCTTGCTACTGCTCCCCTGATTTTTGTGCATTGTGCTTAGAAAAGTTTCTAGTAACGTCCCTAGAAATCTTAACTAAGAATATCTACAAGAATCCCAAGTCTTTGTATAAATTCTTCGCATAATCATAGGCTTTCTTAAGACGATTTGGTGTTTAATCTTAGTCATGACTAGCCATTCATGGTGTCTTTTCATAAAATAACCAAGAATTTGACTGTCTTGATAATTATTGACATATCCAATAGTTTTACATGGGGAATGCCAGCATTCAGTTAAAAATCCACAAGTATCACATTCATATTGAAAGTCATGCTGGAAGAAAAGAGGATCCATAGCAGTCATGTTGAGGTCGAAATCGTTCCACCATTGTTGAAGTCATTCACCTTGTCGTTGTCTTTGTGTGGTCCCTGTGGCCCCAAATTTCACTCTTGTGTAGTGAGTTTCATTTTTTCAATCTACATTAATGATGTCCCACCACAACTTTTTGTAGTCTGAAAAGTTGTAAATGGTATCCAGGAAGATAATGCTTGGATTACCCTGTGGCCACATTTTTGGCATGTCGTACCATATCAGACCTATTTGTGGAAGATTCTCCTCTGGTTGCTTCCTTCTGTCTACATCACAGTGATATCTCTTAAATTTTGGCTTAGGGATTCTTCAGCCAAATTTGCAGCCATCATACTCCTCTGATACACCATGTCGTGTATCCATTTACTACCTTTGGGGTAGACTTTCCTTTCAGGTACTAAGTGTTGAATATCTGTATGAGGTTGCAAATTTGCATCGAGCACTTTTGTGTTTCTTAGCTGCCATGTTGGTTTCCATTTGGAACAATATTCTTCCCAATTCTGTGTTTCAGAAATACTTCTCAGAGTCTCTGTATGTTGGGAAGGGTCCCATTCTGTTACTATAACCATGACAGTGTCTTTCTGATTTAAATATTCTCTGCTAGGAAGTCAGGCAGACAATTATTTCACCTTTGATGTGTTCGACTCAAAGTTGAAATTTGCAAATAAAGCCTACCACCTTGCAAACTTAGCTTCTCCTGCTTTCTTTATAGCTTTCCTAAGGACTTTCTTTAGTGCATAGGCATTGGTTCTTAAGAGAAAATTTTTGTGTATCAAGTGGATATCAAATTTATTAATGCGGTTCCATGCTTCTTTGACCTCTTGTTCTATAGTAGAATTGTTTTTCTCAGGTCGGCTCCATGTCCCTAAGACAAACTGAACTATTTGTTCTTTTCCTTCTTTCTTTTGCTTCAAAATTCCTTCCCACCCTTCATTGATGGCATCTGTTTCAACAATTTTGAAAGAATCTTCATCAGCGATATGAAGAATAGGAAGAGTTTTTACCTTCATTTTAATTCTTCTGACAGCTTCAGCGTGAAGGTTCTGGGTGTTTTTGCAGTCTTTTGTTGAGTAATAATCTATTTTTAGCGCAATCTTTGTAAAAGTTGCTTATGTAGTTTAAACATCCCAACAATCTTTGTAATTGAGTTTTGTCAGTGATAATATATGGAAATTTATCAGCAAATTCTAGAGCATGTGTTTTGCAGAGTGATCTGCCCATTTTTAGTTGTATTGTGAAGAAACTCGATACTTTCTGAAATAATTCAATCTTTTTCTTTCTAAGAACCAATCCATTGGTTTTGACAAGTTGTACAAATTTCTAGATATGTTTAAAGTGATCATGGACGTTTTTAGAAAATATAAGTATATCATCAATGTATACTAGTAACCAATCAAAATATGGCTTGAAAATAATATCCATAACCTTCTGGAATTTGGAGGGGGCGTGCTTTAGTTCGAAAGGCATGACATTCCATTCATAGTATCATGTTGGGACACTGAAAGCAGTCTTAAACTTATCATCTTCATTAATTGCCACCTGCCAAAATCCTGGTTTCATATCAAATTTAGAAAATACTTTAGCCCCTTCTATTCTTGCTAAAAGATTTCCTTTGTGAGGAATGGGGTAAGTATCATCTGAGAGGACAGTATTCAAAGGTTTATAGTTTATGACCAGTCTTGGGATACCTCTTAACTATTATGAATGTTTATTAACATAAAAACCATAGCAGTTCTGAGGAATGCTAGATTCTCTAATCAATCTTCTTTCCAAGAGGCTTTGTATCTCTTTTTGACAGAGAACTCTATATTCTTTGTTCATAAGGATTGCTTTGCTCTTGCAGGGTTTCCCTTCATACTTATCTTTGTAGGGAAATTTTAGACAATGTTGTTTTCTATGCCAAAACACATTTGGTCCTTCAGCACAACATTATTTTTCTATCTGTGATCTTAGATTTGAGATCCTTTGTTTAATTATAGGAATCTGAAGATAGTCTCCTATCTTTATGGTGGTCTTTAGCTCCTTGAACTCTTCAATTTTATTTTTTTCCTTTTCGATCTGCTGCATTGCTTGTAGCATAGTAGACACTCTAGGGGTAGAGACAAAGGGTAACTTGATTGTTTGTAATTTTCCGTCTGAGCTTGGTACATATATAAAATAACCAGCCTTGCCATTTTTCAATCTGGCTGATCCATGTGGCTCCACAGCTGCTAAAAATACATTCCCCAAAATACAGTCAATAGGAATGTTTGCAACAACAAATTTTAATTTGATGCAATACTCTTTAAATCAAATAGAGGCCCAAGGGACTTCATACAATAGATCTTTGTTTCCTAACCCAATCACTTTTCCAAAGGATTTCACCCAGTACTTTGCAAATACTATTTTTGAATTCAGAATATTGACATCTGCCCCGGAGTCAATAAGTGTTCTTAAGGAAAACATTTCATAATTTATACATATATCTAGCATAACATGATGTTGCTGATACTGGATAGACATTACTCTCATGTCAGTGAATCCTATAGTATCATCCTTTTTTCCTTCAAATATTTCAATATTTGGGTTAGTGTAGTATTCATCGTATGCATCCTCGGTTTTCTTCCCTTTTTCTAACTCATAGACTTGTGGTTAAGAGAGACAATCTGTTTTTTGAGATGATGAATCTCTTGGCTGACTTCTCCTAATGTGAGGGCTTTGGTATTAGAGTTTTGTTGGCTTCTTTGGAAAGATCTTGTATTTCTTTCAAATGAGGCATTGATGAATAATGCCTTTGGTTTAGTTTTAGAGGCGGTCTTGCTACTGCTCCCCTGATTTGTGTACATTGTGCTTAGAAAAGTATCTAGTAACATCCCTGGAAACCTTAACTTGAATATCTACAAGAATCCCAAGCCTTTATATAAATTCTTCGTACAATCATAGGCTTTCTTAAGATGATTTAGTGTTTAATCTTAGTCATGACTAGCCATTCATGGTGTCTTTTCATAAAATAACCAAGAATTTGAGTGCCTTGATAATTATTAACATCTCCAACAGTTTTACATGGAGAATGTCAGCATTCAATTAAAAATCCACAAGGTCACATTCATATTGAAAGTCACGTTGGAAGAAAAGAGGATCCATAGCAGTCTTGTTGAGGTCGAAATCATTCCACCATTGTTGAAGCCATTCACCTTGCCATTGTCTTTGTGTGGTCCCTGTGGCCCCAAATTTCACTCTTGTGTAGTGATTTTCGTCTTTTCCATCTACATTCATGATGTCCCACCACAACTTTTTGTAGTCTGAAAAGTTGTAAATGGTATCTGGGAAGATAATGCTCGGATTACCCTGTGGCCACATTTATGGCATGTTGTACCACCCCAGCCATCTGGTGCGATTTATGGCAAGATATTTGTGGAAGATTCTCCTTTGGTTGCTTCCTTCTGTCTAGATCACAGTGATATCTCTAAAATTTTGGCTTAAGGATTCTTAAGCCAAATTTTTGGCCATCATACTCCTCTGATACACCATGTCGTGTATCCATTTGCTACCTTTGGGGTAGACTTTCCTTTCAGGTACTAAGTACTGAATATCTGAATGAGGTTACAAATTTGCATTGAGCACTTTTGTGTTTCTTAGTTGCCATGTTGGTTTCCATTTGGAACAATATTCTTCCCAGTTTTGTGTTTCAGAAATACTTCTCAGAGTCTCTGTATGTTGGGAAGGGTCCCATTCTGTTACTATCACCATGGCAATGTCTTTCTGATTTAAATATTCTCTGCTTAGGAAGTCATGCAAACAATTATTTTTGCCTTTGATGTGTTCGACTTCAAAGTCAAAATTTGCAAATAGAGCCTGGCACCTTGAGAACTTAGCTTCTCCTTCTTTCTTTATAGCTTTACTAAGGACTTTCTTTAGTGCAGAGGCATCTATTCTTAAGAGAAACTTTTTGTGTATCAAGTGGATATCAAATTTATCAATGCAGTTCCATGCTACTTTGACCTCTTTTTCTATAGTAGAATAGTTTTTCTCAGATGGGCTCCAAGTCCCTGAGAAAAATTGAACTATTTGTTCTTTTCCTTCTTTCTTTTGCTTCAAAATTCCTCCCCACCCTTCATTGTTGGCATCTGTTTCAACAATTTTGAAAGAATTGTCATCAACGATATGAATAATAGGAAGAGCTTTTACCTTCATTTTAATTCTTCTGACAGCTTTAGTGTGGGCCTGAGACCAAGGTTCTGATGGAAATAATACTGAGAGGGAGGGTGAATCTGTATTATTAAATTATTTTCAATATACCTTCCAGATTTATGCTTTAATTTATTCTTCAGATATTGATCATTAGTTTGTATGTCAGTGCCATATAATAATGAGTAAGAACAAGAAAGACAAATAATAACACCAAGGAACACCAGATATAAGGTGGAAACCCAATGTGGGTGAAAACCACCTGCTGCAATATGTCTCTATATTCTTTCAATTAGAAACTTCTTTTACAATATTTATGTACTGGTGCAGTCCTTTACCAGTACGCAGGTTGCAACCTGCAGAGAGCTACAACCCTCTCTCGTTTTCCAGTCTCTTCTGGAAGGGAGCTACAACCCCCTTTGCTCTTTTTACTTCTTTAAGGACCACGTTTCATAAATTTTCAGACTGGATCCAAGAAGATCAAATAATCATCATGTACATGCAAATCACCCAATCTCCTTATACAATCAACCAATGAATCACCCAACTCTTTAGAATGTTGTAAACAGAAAAGTAATACCAGAAATCTAAACCCAGAACTCTGCAGAAATAGATAAAAGACAGCCAACAAATGTTTCAAGATAAGTCTGCAAGTTCACCAAGAGGGGCCTGCGAATATCCGCACTAGTCAGTCTTCTACTCTGCGTATCTCCGCACCACTCATTCTTCTGTCCTGCGTACTTCAGCTCAGATCCGCACCTTCACAGTCAGTCTGACAGCGTACCTCCGCACTGTGCCTTCTTCTGCTCTGCGTACCTCGCACTGCGCCTTCTGCTTCGCTGCGTACCCCCGCATTGTGCTTTCTCCTGAGCTGCGTACCCCGCACTGCGCCTTCTGCTGCGCTGTGTACCCCCGCACTGCACTTTCTCATGCGCTGCGTACCCCCGCACTTACGCCGTGGATCGCCTGCGAACTTCTGATTAGGGACAAATTAACAGTCCTCCAATGTGCTACAGTCAATCAGATCCACAGATCTGTTCATGCGCCCGAGAGATCACAACTTATCAATAGATTCACCTTAAGTTTTATCCTTGATTTAGATCTAGATTTTAAACCAATCACCCAAAATTTCAGATCTTAAGATATTCAAATTTCACCAGTGTGTAGCCAAGAGATCTCCTTTCCTTTTTATAGGCAAGCCTTTACTCAAACCATGGTCCAAAACCATAGGTATTCAATACTAGGAACCCAATACCTTGCATCAATATTTTTAGATGCAAAACCATAGGATCAAATATGTCGAGCTAAATACCATGGACCATTCATAAAGATTCCCACGTGCACGCACTTTACTGCATTAGAGTGAGTGAAACTGGGGTCCGCACCTTCTGAATGGAGCACCTATGTGTATGTCCGCACTTCTTGGTCGGCGTACCTGCGGGTCCGCAGATTCTCTTAGGATCACCTGCGGGTATCTCATTTTCCATGAGTTTGAGTGCCTGAAATGAGATCTGCCACATGAGTGAGTTGCCATAAAGTACAACACCTGTACCATAGAGCCAAACCAAAATCATAATGCCAACAGGTTCTGTATGTTTTTGCAGTCTTCTGTTGAGTAATAATCTATCTTTGGCGCAATCTTTGTAAAAGTTGCTTACGTAGTTTAAACATCCCAACAATCTCTGTAATTGAGTTTTGTCAGTGATAATATCTGGAAATTTATCAGCAAATTCTAGAGCATGTGTTTTGCAGAGTGATCTTCCCATTTTTAATTGTATGGCGAAGAAACTCGATACTTATTTGAAATAATTCAATCTTTTTCTTTCTAAGAACCAATACATTGGTTTTGACAAGTTGTACAAATTTCTGGATATGTTTAAAGTGATCATGGACGTTTTTAGAAAATATAAGTATATCATCAATGTATACTAGTAACCAAACAAAATATGGCTTGAAAATATTATCCATAACCTTCTGGAATTTGGAGGGGGCATGCTTTAGTCCGAAAGGCATGACGTTCCATTCATAGTGTCCTGCTGGAACACTGAAAATAGTCTTAAACTTATCATCTTCATTAATTGCCACTTGCCAAAATCCTGATTTCATATCAAATTTAGAAAATACTTTAGCCCCTGCTATTCATGCTAAAAGATTTCCTTTGTGAGGAATGGGGTAAGTATCATCTGACAGGACAATATTCAGAGGTTTATAGTTTATGACCAGTCTTGGGATACCTCTTAACTGTTCTGAATGTTTATTAACATAAAAACCATAGCAGTTCCAAGGACTATTGGATTCTCTAATCAATCTTCTTTCCAAGAGGCTTTGTATCTCTTTTTGATAGAGATATCTATATTCTTGGTTCATAGGGATTGCTCTGCTCTTGCGTTTCCCTTCATACTTATCTTTGTAGGGAAATTTTACACAGTGTTGTTTTCTATGCCAAAACGCATTTGGTTCTTCAGCACAACATTCTTTTTCTATCTGCGATCTCAAAGTTGAGATCCCTTGTTTAATTATAGGAGTCATAGTCTCCTATCTTTATGGTGGTCTTTAGCTCCTTGAGCTCTTCAATTTTATTTTTTGCCTTTTTGATCTGTTGTATTGCTTGTACCATAGCATACACTCTGGTATAAAGACAAAGGGTAACTTGATTGTTTGTAATTTTCCATATGAGCTTGGTACAGATATAAAATAACCAGTCTTGCCATTTTTCAATCTGGCTGATCCATGTGGCTCCACAGCTGCTAAAAATACATTCCCCAAAATACAGTCAACAGGAATGTCTGCTACAACAAATTTTAATTTGATGCAATGTTCTTTAAAGAAAATAGAGGCCTAAGGAACTTCATACAGTAGATCTTTGTTTCCTAACACAATCACTTGTCTAAAGGATTTCACCCAGTTCTTTGCAGGTACTATTTTTGATTCAAAATATTGACATCTGCCCCGGAGTCAATAAGTGTTCTTAGGGAAAACATTTCACCATTTATACGATATCTACCATAACATGATGTTGCTAATACTCGAAAGACATTACTCTCATGTTGGTGAATCCTAAAGTATCATCCTTTTTTCCTTCAAATATTTCAATATTTAGGTTAGTGCAGTATTCATCATATGCATCCTCAGATTTCTTCCCTTTTTCTAACTCAGAGACCTATGCTTTTAGAGAGACAATCTCTTTTTTGAGATGATGGATCTCTTGGCTGACTTCTCCTAATGTGAGGGCTCTGGTCTTAGACTTTTGTTGGCTTCTTTGGAAAGATCTTGTATTTCTTTCAAATGAGGCATCGATGAATAATGCCTTTGGTTCAGTTTTCGAGGCAGTCTTGCTATTGCTCCCTGATTTTTGTGCATTGTGCTTAGAAAAGTTTCTAGTAACTTTTCCTTCATTTCTCCTTCTCCCAATGTTCTGATCTAGCTTTGTTTCTGCATCGTCCATGGTTTGTGCCATGAGAACCTTGTCCTTTGGCTAAGAAATGTGGTCTTCATCAGATGGGATTTCTGATCTAGTGCTTGATTCACATTGACAGTTACCTTAATCAATCAGTCACATTAATTCATGTGCACATTTAATTCTTCATCTGAAGAAGAACATTCAAAGATTCAGATGTTGAACAGATTTGTCGTTGTTGTATCTGTTCTCTAAATGATATGTTTGGACAATTATCATATTTGTGATTCTAGAACCGCATTTATAACATAGGGTTGGCACCACCCCTTCTGTTTTTACTGTCCTTTTCTTATTTGCAGCTTCAAAGGATTTCTTTCCTCTATTTCTCTTAGATTCTTCTAATAAAGGACAGCGACTGGAGGTATGTCCAATTTGGCCATAGAGCCAACAAATCAATTTATTCCACTGATCTTTCTTTTGTGTCTACAAACGAATATCCTTGGGTTCATAGTAATGTGTTTTTGGCACATATCTATAGTATCCTTTCTTGGTCCCTTTTCTTTTCCTCTGTGGATATTTTCTGTATTCTTGTCTTTTTTCTTTCTTGGACTTCTTTTTAGCTTTTCTTCTTTTTACTATGGGGTCATCTATAGTGATGAGCCCCAAATTGGGTAACTTATTGGTCTCATTTTGCCTAATTATCCTTGTTCAATCCTTGTTGGAGAAAAACTGAGCAATCATGGGCTAGATGACAGCCAGGCTTGAGGTGAGGATTCGTAGGGGGGTTGTCTATGACATTAAATAGCCCTTCCTTGGGATCTTCACCCCCAAACTCCAAGCTCAAAGGCCACCAAAAACGGATCTTGAAGGCAGCCAAGCAGATTTTGGAAAAGGGACTGGCCAGCTAGGGCCCTCGTGGTGTATAAATGATAAGGCCTCAGCCTTCGTAAGGGACTTTTGAAACCATTGCATATTTTTGCACTACAGTGCTGTCAGCTTTAGCTTGTTCTCTTGTAGCCATTTTGGCATAACTTTTGACTGATGACTATTTTTTGATAATGATAAGCAGTCCGATTTTATATCAACTCTGAGTTTTCTATAGGAGCTGTAGCTCTAAGGTTGGGCTCAACCTGAGAGCCTAGGGTCTCCTTTATGTACTGTTATCTTTCCTTTATGCATCGTTGTTTTCCTTTTATGCATTTGCAAACATATTTCTGTTAGGCAGATTTAGTTGTGTTGATTAACTAGGTCACTGTTTATGAATGGAATTGCTTCAGATGTTTAGAATAGATTGGTAGGATAATAACAGGGAAGAAAAGCTCCAGAAAAGGGTCAACAACACTTTTGGTTTCACCTCTTCCTTATTGGATCAGGGGCTGGAATTGAAGTAACCGTGCTGTCCCAAATAAAAACACTAGTTTGCTTTACCATGCAATCCTTAGTGTACTGTTTTCATTTGCAGAAGTTGGTTATGTGTTCAGATCTCTGAAATGGTTCATTGCGTAGTTGATATATATGGTTCTCTTTCAAATAAAGCTGTTGTTCGTTCACTTTATTGTTAGTTAGATTAGATTAGCTAGGACTTCGATTACTTGCAAGACTTTGTTGATTTAGTTAAATGTACACTTTGAAGAGCATCTCTACCACTCTTTCATCCACCTAAGCTTCATTAGAGCCATCTGTTCCATCTCCTAACTAGGTTCCTCGTCTCACATTTGTCCTATTGCCCACGTAACCCTACCTTTTTGTGCAACCATTGTTTCAGCCTTCTTTGAGTTAATTCGGCCATCTATACCTTCTCACCACTCCATCCACCAGTCCCTGGGCCACTTCAGACCCCTATCCTACCTCCATATCCATTTCTGCATCTTCCCTCATTCATCCATCCTCCAAAATCCCATTTCTAAACATCCTGTAGAAATCTCTGAACATCCTGTAGAACCCCTGCAAACTTCCTATAGAAGCTCACGAATGAGGTTTCTTGATAGCCAAACCTTGTGAAACTCTCTGGAAGGGTGTTAGAGACTCCTTAGACTCTCTCTAAACCTTCTCGACCTCTTCCAAGCATTCCTCCTCATTTATCCACCCCTGCACAGTCAAGAACAGTGAAAGCATATGCATGATGAAACTGACGACTTAATCAAAAAATACAAAAAGATGTTTTCTTCAGATAGAGGTAGTCTAGACACATGTATTTTACCTTCATAAAAGTAATGGCATCTCTTTTAGTAGTTTGCATTCTCTTCTTTGCATCAGTAGGACTAGCTGGTAGAATTAGGGTTTGCTAGGGTTTGCGTTTCTTTTTGGCTTTCAGTTTCTTTCCATAAGTAGATTAGCTTCCTTTGAGTTAGCTTTCATCCATCAGTTAAAAAGCTTCTTCTAAGAGCTCATAGAAGTTGGCTTAAGCTCCTAGCAGACTTGTGCCAACTAACCAAGTGACAACTGCGGCAAGAGCTAGTACTTGTGCATACAACACCGTCGCTTCCAAGTTTGTTACGAACTACTGAGTTGATAAAATTAAAGAAGGGAGTACCAGGAGTTGTAGCATTATTGCTGCAATATTGGGGCTCACCACTTGTTCTTTGCTCAATTTCTTGTTTCATGTAATCAAATTAAATTGGTGTAGGATGCAAAAGTAATTTACTTCAATATTTTTCAGAAAATAACTTGATAATGTATATTAAAATCAAGTAGGAAGTAAATTCAGTTTTGCTGCACTAGGGGCTCCTTGAGTATAGGAATTTTCACATGGTATCAGAGCATTGATTTTGAAATAGGAAGAGAAGATCCAACGCTGAGTAGAGAGGCCAGTAAATGCATTTGGCATCAATACAAATCCCCTTGAAGGGATTGCACAGTCCTTGCTAGGAAAACAGAGGTTCTGAGGAAATCTCTCTTTGAGAGAGTCCACAGAGAGGTACGATTTCCAGTTCATGAGCTTGCAGAGGCAGAGGGAGTGACATAGAGCTTCAGAGTAGCGCTTGAAGGGCACAGTTTCTATTGGGGCAGAAATCCTTTAGAAAAGAGGATAGAAGGGGAATTTTCTCCTCAGAGGAATTTTCTCGCCAAAAATTCGAATTTTTCACTTGTCGGGAAGCAGACCAATGTTGCATAGTGACTAGGGGAGTCAGTTCAACAGTTTGGGTGAGATGGCATCACATGGGCCCAAATATCAGGAGATGTTGGAAGGATCTTCCAACTATGTCATATTAAAGACCAGGATATTAGTTGTTCTAGAGGAGTACAATCTCGAAGCTTACATCAAGAGTTTTGTGGCTATTCTCGCGGACAATAACCAGAAGAAGAAGTACAAGGCCGAGCATGGAAAGATGAAGAGGTTCATACTTTATGGAGTTTAAGATCATGTGGTCTCACACTTGCAGGGAAAAGATACAGCCCGAGAAATGTGGGAAGCTTTGTCTTCACTGTATGAAGGTTCTTCCAAACAAAAAAAGATGTACTTAGAAAAAAAGTTGTAGTGGACATTGATGTAGAAGGGAGAAGGGTTTAACTCCTATCTTCAACATCGTCGGGACACTAGAGACCAGCTTGCTATAGTGGAGTCTACTCCTCAGTCTACCACAATGGTAAGGACGACCCTGAATGGAGTCTTAGATGAATGACAAGTCGTCGTCTAAAGTATACTGGGCAGGGAAAGACTACCTTCATGGGAGGAGATGTGGGAAGCCCTTCAACAGGAAGAATTAAGGGGGGATCTAGTGAAGGTGAACCTCAATGGAAACAATGGGAGTGGCATTAATACCAAGAAGGAGGAGGAGAACGCAACTCTAGCATCAAAGGGATAACAGAAGCAGAAGAGGAAGAAGGACATTTCGAAGGTGAAATGTTTCATATGTGGTGAGATGGGCCACTTTTCATCCAAGTGTCCTTTGAGGTAAAAGGATAAGGATGAGAAACATGATCCTAAGGCTACTCTAGCAAAAATTAACGAAGATGAGTTTGCCATGAGTGCTCACCCATCTACAGTAGGGAAATGGGGCAATATAGAACTGTAGTCAGGAGGACTACATGTCGGAAATACTGAGCAGAGAGGTGGAGAGCACCTAATGGAGGAAACACAACACCTAGAGAGACTGACCCTAGGCTAGTTTGGGCCCATACAAGCCTAACGCTGAACCAGGGAGAGCTAGCGTAGGGGAGAAGCTGCCCTCACGCAAAAATCTGGAACCATCAGGGAGATTCTGGAACATATAGGGAAGGTTGAAGAAGAAGCTTTAGGAGGTAGAAGAGATAGCACAAAGCTGAAGTAGAGCTTGTGAGGTTGATGCAGGGACTAGGTCTAGCGTAGAGATAACCAGGTTAGCCAATTCTGCTATCAGATCAGCTAGAAACTACAGGTGAAGTGAGGCAATCTCACTTAGTTTTCCACCATTGTATTTTTCTCTATAACTAGATTTTCGAGAGGTAATCTAGCATTGTATTCAGAACTACTGCTTAACAATATAAAACCCTCAGAGCTGTTGCACTGGTTTTCTCACATTGGGTTTTTCCGGGGACTATTTTGTCCATAAATAACAGTGTCCTATGTATCTTTTTCTTTGCTTAATTTCTTGTTTCATGTAATCAAATTAAATTGGTGTAGGATGCAGAAGTAATTTACTTCAGTATTTTTAAGAAAATAACTTAATAATGTATATTAAAATCAAGTAGGAGAAGCAAATTTAGTTTTGTTGCAGTAGGGGTTCCTTGAGTATAGGAATTTTCACATGGGTAAGGATTTGAAATGAAGGTGACAAAATATTGGGTGCCATAATTCAGATTGAAGAGGTGTCACAAATCATTTCTCCCAACAAAATTCCTCTAACGTGATAGAGACCTTCAACCCTAAATCCTAGAGTGAGTGCATCTCTTGGATTTATTTTCCAAAGACGAACCTTCCCATCAATGAATGACACCTTAAAACCTTTGTCCTCCATCGCAGAAATATAAACGATTTTATTTTTCAAGTTAGGTACATATAGCACTTCTTGTAGGTGAAGGGTTTGACGTTGATTTGAGTGAAGAGTAACGGTCCCAATTCCTTTTACAGGATAAGTGGCATTATCCCCAAGTATAATCTCCATATTTGTCTTCTTTTCAACCAAGTTTGAGAGAGCTTCTTTGTACCTAGTGAAGTTCCTTGAGGCACCACTATAAATCAACCAATGGTCCAATATATCCGAAGGATAGGTGGTGGAGAGGGAATAAACAAGATAAAATTCATTTTGATTTACAGCATTAGCTTCATCATACCTAGAGTTTCTTGACTTCTTAGGAGGACAACCAACTCCATTTCTAGCAGTAGGAGCATTCCTCTTTCCTTTATTATTGAACTTGTTGTTCCTTCAATTTCCATTGAACTTGAAGTTGTTGTTATTATTGTTGTCATCATATCTCGGAGTATCCTTCTTGTGAGGACACCCTCTAGTGAAGTGGCCAAACTTGTTACAATTGAAGCACTTTCCTTGAACCCTGTCTTGAACCCTTGTCCTTGATTCCTTGGACCAACATTGTTACTTCTTCTAGAGTGAGCAGAGAAGGTAGTAGGATTGTTTCCAGTCGAGGGTTTGTCTCGTTCCATCATCCTTATTTCTTCTTGAGTGAATCTAGCCAATAGTTCGTCAAATCATAGAATCCTATCATTGTTGAGGATGGTAGTGTTGAACACATTCTATTCTCTTGGAAGGCCTCAAAGTGCAATAAGAGTGAGCTCCTTGTCACCAATGACTTCTCCAATAGATAGGAGATCATTCTTGATCTCAGTGATCCTCTTGAAGTAGGATTGGATAGATTCTCCTCTATCCATCTTGATGTCTTTCAACTTTTTCTTGAGAAAGAGAATTTTATTTGCATTGTTCACTTTGAACATCCCAACCAAACTTTCATACATCTCCTTGGATGTTTCCAAATCATAAATATATGCAACCAAGGGCTCATGAATGGAATCAACAATAATCTTCTTAGCTTTTGCCTCACCTTTCTTATACTTGGTTTGAGACGCAACAGATGCATTTGAAGGAGGCCATGCTATTATTCCTTTGACATAGCCCATGGCATCATTTTCTTCCAAAGTCAAATCCAAAGTCATCTTCCATGCATGATAGTCGGGTTTGTCCTTAAGCTTGTCCTAGGATTTGAAGAAAGATGTAGTCGTCATTGGGAGTAGTTCCAAGTCCTTGTCCAACAACTTCCTTTAGTGATCTCTTTACTTCACTCTTGCTTCGAATTTGTCTTCAACTTAGCTCTGATACCATGTTAATTTTAGATAACAATGGTATGTTCTATGCTTAAGACAATTTACTCCAATGTTCCTTTAGCAGCCCAGTGACAAATTCCAATTATATCCAGTAGCAATCACATTAACTTATAAAAATTGATAGTAAATGAAGATAGAACATAAAATCATATGCATAAAACAAGCCAAGACAAGAGCACACAAGATGTGGCAGATGTAAGGGACAAACCCCAATGTGGGGAAACCCTTTGATCAAATCTTCTTATTATTCTTCAATAGTTCAATAGAGAGAGAGTACAAATATCGTAAATACAAGCCCAAAATAGATCTTTCAAATCAATTGTCAAATCAGCCCTAACCAGAACATCAACGGTGGTAAAATCTGCCCCAAAACATCCTTCAAACAATAGTCCAATTCAGTCTTCCAGGAGAGTCAAAGTCATCCCAAATTCTTTGGTCAAACCTAGTCAAAGGAGAGAGAAAATAATATTATAATTTTCTATTGTCAAACTTGAAGTCAACATAGGTCAAAATCTCCCAAAATTCTCAATTTTTGTGCCAATACATGTAGCCTCCAAAATCGAATTTTTGGCCCAAAAACAGAGGTCAACTCTGGTTAAATCACCCCTAGTCAACGCTTGCCAATGCTGCTAAAATTTAGCCCGTTTGACCCAGAAGAACTCGGCTTTCTGCAACACGTATGAATAAGAGAGTGAGAGACAGATCAACCACAGGTGTGAAGAAAGAGAGAGATGCCTCCAAGATGTACGGACCAAGAGACAAGATGATGTGATAAGATGATGTCCAAATGAGGCAAAGGTCACCTCTATTTATACAATTCGTTGAGAGTGAGGAAATCCATCTATTGGGATTCATGAGCCTACATTTGATTGTGGTCAACCTTGACAATTTGAGCATAATATAAATAAATTCAAAATTCCATTTCTGCTTGTCAAAATGAGATGATATTTGTATCAAAATTGTATCTCTTTGAAAGTGGAATCTAATGCAATAACAATTTCCATCATATGAGCTGTCATAAGGTGGAAGTTGGCCTTAGTTTCCAATTTTAACAAGAGTACACAGTGCCTCCACTTGATACCAAGGAGTCCAAAGTGCTAGTGTCTCTAGCCAAACCACGCTTTAGGGAATCCGGAGCACCTAATGATCCACCCAATAATCACCACATGAGTCCAGTGACCAAAGTACCTCCATCTGCCTAAACCTTTCAAGAATATAGGGCCCATTGTGCCTCCACCTGTTAAACCCATATGAATCCATAACACACCATGTAACCACCTAATAACACCATGGGAATCTAGAGAACACAATGTCCACCTATTGAAAACAACACAATAATCCTTAGCACTATCTCATGCTCCACCTGTTGTTCCTTTTTCCTACGCTTGTGAGATTTATCCTTCACTCTATGTTATTTTATTCAATTATATATATGTGCATTCCTCTCCATTTCTTCACATTGCCTCCCTTATATGTGCCTGTTTCCCTCATGATATCATTCCATTTTCATTTTCCAATATTCTATTGTGTGTTGACCGAAGCCAGCACGCCCCATGAGAACAAGATTTCTCATCCTTTTTCCCAAAAGGATATGGGTGAGGCTTAAATGCATAATTCAAAGTTTGGCTATTTCCTAAGAACCTTCTCCTCTCAAGCTTTGAATTTGTGTCCTCCTCTTAGACCAATCATCATTATAATTTGCAACATCTTAAATAAATAGTTCATATAATAATATTTACATGAGGGGTGAAAAAAAGGGTTGTTACAATCTAGGGTGGAGAAATAACACCCCAAGTAACCCTTCCAGATCTAGATGTGATTGATAAGGCATTATAATTGATATTTGGGAGATTAAAATGAGCTACAATAAGCTGCCTCCCAAATCATGATAGATGTTTGACTGGGTTGCAATAAACACAGAAATAGACACACACACACACACACCCAAAGTA
This sequence comes from Pinus taeda, assembly GCA_000404065.3. Classification (NCBI taxonomy): domain Eukaryota; kingdom Viridiplantae; phylum Streptophyta; class Pinopsida; order Pinales; family Pinaceae; genus Pinus; species Pinus taeda. Next base: position 32,012 of record APFE030467078.1, on the reverse strand, counting down.
ACCCTTCCAGATCTAGATGTGATTGATAATACATTATAATTGATATTTGGGAGATTAAAATGAGCTATGATAAGCTTCCTCCCAAATCATGATAGATGTTTGAATGAGTTGAAATACACACACACACACACATGGCATTCGTCATTTGAAAAGGAAAAAATAACATAGGTTAAGTTGGTTCTACATCTAGATATAAAATTGTTCAATGAAAAGACAAGTCACTAATTCATATTAGCAGCCATATCAACATGATTGAAAATTCATGTAACATGGAATGATGTAACATATGACATGTAAGCAATGAAACATCATATTCCACATCAACAATGATATGCATCAGGTTTTGAGATTATCAAATGTCACATGTTAATGGGAAATTATAAAGAATTAAGGAAAGGTGTCTCTTGTTAGTGTCAGTCTTTCCAGTCTTCCTACAGTGATCAAATATGCTCTTACAAAGTGATTTTGAAGTGTTAAGGTCAAATTTTGTCATTTCAGTGAGTCTTCAAGCAAAATTTGGTCACTAGGCATTAGGTCTAGGGTTTGCTTTCACTCCTTCAAAAGTTGTCCAAATGGCAGTCTATGTCACTATTCAGCTGAGTCTATCATCATTCATAGGGTTGTCATTATCATGTTAGTGCCTAATGAGTCATTTTACATCTTGTTCATGCTTCAGTTGTGCCTTGGCAAGTTCATTTCCCTCTCCTAGGGTTTTGAAGCCAATTTCTCTTGGACGATCAAATCATCAGCAAAACTTGTTTCCTGATGTTCATACACCTTCCCCTATCCTTCATGTACCTTATCGAACACTTCCCATCCCTTAGATCCGCCAAATTCCTCATTTTTTCACAAACCCTAGTTTCTAGCTACAACCTGGCAATTTTCTAGGTTGGGCATGTGTTTTGCCCTTTTGGATACCTTCCCCTCACTCAATCTCTGAGATTCCACTTTCCCCTGCTTCCTAACATCCCTCCCCACTCCCAAAAATTTCCCCAAGAATTTAGAAGCCCCCTATCCCCTTCATCTTGCTTCATTTCGACAGAATTCCTTGTTTCACACATCGGGACAAGTCGCACTCAAATGATGCTTCAGAGAAATCAAAGATGAATTTTGGGAAACTGAGAGAGGCTTTTTTCCAAAACATGCCAAGGACGAAAAACCTCATTCACTTTTTTCACAGGTGTCATTATTTGAGAAACATGTCAATAATACGGTTGCCTCAGGAGAATCAAAGACACCTCTGCACGTTACCTTGGGAAAATCAAGTTTTCTCCTAGCTTGGTTGGCCAAATGATTTTGTTGATGGGTAAAATGATAACTAGACATAAATATATTTCCAATGAGCTATCATGAGCTCAATTTGGGGTTGAGGAAGGCATTCAAAAGTTGACTGCAACAGCACTCTTCTTTCAGGCAGCCTCATTTGGCACTTTTTGACCAGTCTTGGGAGATTTCATTTTTGACAGGTCCAATCAACTCCAAATTGCAAAATTCCACTTGGGTTGGAAAGTAGACTCAAATAAATTTCCAACGAGCCATTCTGCGCCTGATTCTGACACCAGGAAGGCCCTCAAACAAGGATGTGAATGTGCGCGACCAGTCGGGCAGTGTGCGACCAGTCAGCAGCTCCTCTGCAGTGTTAATTTTGAACTGGCGCGACCAGTTGGGCTGTGCGCGACCAGTTGAGCTGTAAAAGCCAAAATCACCTCAAACTCACTCAAAGCTTCTTCAAATTTGCAAATTGGGTTCAGGTAGGCTCTATACCTGTTGTTTGATTGGTTGATGATGGTTATGGGTCTACATGCTTCCGATTATGCCTCCAAGGATGCAAGGAAAAAAGATATTTGTAACTATTTGTCAATGTGGGCAGAATGTTATGGTTTTATGTTTGTTTCAAGGTTTTTGTTTTGGTCCCATTTGATTCCCTCCCTTGTTCCCCCTTTTCTTCACAAAGTCATGCTTATGTCTCTGCCCTTATTATTTGCAAAGAAATGTAAATTTTCCCCATGGCCTAAAATGTAAACCCTATCCCTCCCCCAAGCATATGCAAACCCTAATTCCCTACACCAACACCCTACACATATAAAAAACAAAGCCAAAAGAAAAAGATATATGTGCAATGAAGAAAAGAGTAATGTGACAATAAAATTACAAAACATGTTGCTGTGTATATTGTAAAAACACGTACATACTGTTTTCCCCTTGTATCCATTTGACATCCTTTGCTTAATAAAACCCTTCCCCCTATGTCAAAAATGTACATGACCAAAAAGTTTGCCTTATGATGCACATGAAAATCCAATAAGTAAATTGTGTATGGTTTCCTATGTCCCTATTCACACATGTATGCTCCTTCCATTGTCATTATCATACATGCTTTTTCCCTTACAAGATGTTCTTTGCAAATGATTTCCCAATGATGAAAATGAGATTCTATATGCATGACAATTTGTGAATTTTCCCTTAAAAATTCCCTGTCATATCATGCGCTCCCATTCCTTGTTGAAAGATCCCTCCCCTAACATTTCCCTCGGGTCTTTTTCCCCCTTGAAACAGCGTAGAGTTCAGCATTTTTGCAGGCAGAGACAGCAGCTCACTTTGTCCACTTTGCTCCTAAACCATGTCAGACACCCAAACCTGTGAGCAAAGTGATGACCAGTCTTCTTCTACAGAGGTTGAGGTACAGCGGAGGCCTCGTAGGGGGGGCAAAGGTGGTCATCATAAGAGAGAGGAGCCCACCTCTTTGATAGATTTACAAGCTTATCCTATGGCAATCTCATGTTTCCAGTACAATTGGTCAAGGCACAAAAAACGAGAAAGAAGACCAACCCGCTCCGTATCTTGGCCAAGGCTTCTCTCACTCATCATGACACTTGTTAGCATCCTCCTAGCAGCAAACCCAAGAAATTTTGAGAGTTTTGAGGCATTTTTGGCATTTTTGAGAATTTTACAGG
>APFE030467078.1:0-16525 GCA_000404065.3 Pinus taeda | reverse complement strand
TTTCACGTTTTGCTGTTCCTTTTCGAAATGGAACAACACTTCTGCACTTTCATGTTTTGCTATTCCTTTTCGAAATGGAACAACACTTCTGCACTTTCACGTTTTGCTGTTCCTTTTCGAATGGAACTGCACTTCTGCACTTTCACGTTTTGTTGTTCCTTCTCGAAATGGAACAACACTTCTGCACTTTCATGTTTTGTTGTTCCTTTTCGAAATGGAACAGCACTTCTGCACTTTCACGTTTTGCTGTTCCTTTTCGAAATGGAATAGCACTTCTGCACTTTCACGTTTTGCTGTTCCTTTTTTAAATGGAACAGCACTTCTGCACTTTCATGTTTTGTTGTTCCTTTTCGAATGGAACAGCACTTCTGCACTTTCACGTTTTGCTGTTCCTTTTCGAAATGGAACAGCACTTCTGCACTTTCACGTTTTCTTGTTCCTTTTCGAATGGAACAGCACTTCTACACTTTCACGTTTTGTTGTTCCTTTTCGAATGGAACAGCACTTCTGCACTTTCACGTTTTGTTGTTCCTTTTCGAAATGGAACAACATTTCTCCTCTTTCACGTTTTGCTGTTCCTTTCCGAATGGAACAGCACTTCTGCACTTTCATGTTTTGCCATCCTTTTCGAAAAGAATAGCACGTTGACACTTCTCATTTTTGTTGTTCATTTTCCAAAGGAACAACACTTGCGTTTTTGTTGTTCCTTTTCCAAAGGAACGACACTTTTGATTTTTGTTGTTCCTTTTCCAAAGGAACGACACTTGCATTTTTTGTTCCTTTTCTAAAGGAACGACACTTTTAGTTTTTGATGTTCTTTTTTCCAAAGAAACGACATTTGCGTTTTTACACTTTTTTGTGTGTATTTCTTCTTTTTGGTGTGCATTTCCTTTGTTGTTCCCTACAAAGAACAACACTTGTTTTGAGTGTTTTTGCCGTTCCTTCAAATGAGCAACACTTTGGGAGTATTTTCGAGAGCAGCCCTTTCTTCCTTTTGTGGGATTATTCCTAGTTCATCTCAACCACATTTTCCTGATTCTCTTTCATGGCATGAAGTACACTACTTTTATGAAGACTAGAATTATGGATTCTATTGAAGCGAGTTAATATCATTCACGTTATGATTTTTTTAACAGGACAGCTCATTGATGATAGATTTTTTTTTCAAAAGGGATACAATTATTTATATATTACTTTACTACATTTTTTTCTGCTGTACATGATCCTGATTGATCATCTTAATACCATGCTGGTTCCATCCTACATGGTTATAATCTTCTCTCTCTGTAATAAATGAAATTATGGGTATATTTTTTTCTATTGACATGTTCAACTTCTTCCACCATCCCTGCTCTTAAGGAGTCTTGAGCCTCCCTCTTTTTATCATAAAAATGTGTAATAACAACAAAATTTTGTTCACAGATGGAGGATAGGGGGTCTCATTACGAGCCAGCCTACCATGTTCATAAGGCTGTAACAAAGTGGCATTCCCATTATGGCCACCACATTAGGGTTATGATCTATTGGATAGCCAAATTATCCTTGGAACAGGAGGTCTCATCACGAGCTGGCCTGATCACTTTTGCTACATCCCAATGAATGGCAGTGTGGTTATCTGGTTACCACGCCAGCACACTGATCTCTTCTGTAGAATAGCATTGGCACTCTCCATTTATAAATTGAGGATCTTGGCTCATATGGGTTAAAAAGTAACCCTGCCGAGGCTATGGACGCCTGCTGGCAGCAGAGGCTCTGCTTATGGTATTGAAGTTATATCTTATCATCAATTATTACTATAATACCCTTTTCTTATTATTATTATTTTTTTTTAATCAGAGAAGTTATTTCCTTAATTGTTTTTTCCTTATTTTGAACCTTTACGCATGAGAAATTGTTTTATGATCAATCGCAGCATTTTCAGCTAGAATACCGTCAGTAAAGCATCTTTTTGGCATATTGTTTTCCTTTTTCTCTTTTCATAACTTATCATCAATCCAAAGCATCCTATCTTTTATTCATAACTATCTTTATACACTCTGCTCTCATTACAACCATAACTCTCGTTGTCCTATCGTTGATTTGTGTACTCTATTTTTGTATTGTTCATTCCCTTGCCTTGCCATCAACATAACACCTTTCATATGATTTATGGTCATGGAATCTCTTTTCCAATTGAAGAGGGGAATGTATGCATTATGGGTTAGCATGCGATATGATTACTACACTCTACCATAACTTTTTGATTTGACAAAATATCAGTAGTGCATGTAGACAAAAGTTTTTTTGATTGAAATTTTTGCATGCGCCTTATCTGTTGCTCTTCAAAACTAACATTATGGATTCAAGAACATTGTATGCACCAACGTGATTTGTTTACAGGAGAACAACAACTATGCAGGAGAAATTTTATTCACATCATGACCACACTATTGCAACTAATAGAAGCGGCTTGAGCAACTTGCGAACATGATCAATTCTTCAGACATTATGTGCTTACCTGGATTCCACCTTTTGCGTCACTTTCAGCACTAACTTTGCGTACATCAACTTCAACAACTGTCAATACATATATGTCATTCCACATTTTTCTTTTGGAGGTAAAACTTGAGGTAAAATAGCATAATTTTCTGATTTATTACGAATTTATGAGAATTTAATGAAAATCCATTTTGAGCATTATTTACCATCCTTCATTTCATAGTTTTTACCACTTCCCATTTTTCAATGGCATATCATCTTTCGGTTTGGGGGAGTGTCGCTTTCATTCATTTCTTTTTTATGACCATGTCATTCATATTCTTTATCATCCATTTATATTCTTATTCATTCTCAACACCTCCCTTATTCCATGTTGTTTTACACCAAGCATAGAATTCAACAGCTGGTAGCAACCGCCTCTATTTGTTTTCTAGCATTGCATGAGGGCATGCTAATTCTTCAAAGAGGGGGAGGAATTGCTACACATGATGGATGTTTTCTACTTTATTTCTCATACAATTTCATTTTTACACAGTGCATAAATTGATTTCCATAATACTTTTAAAACTATGAACTCAATTCTTGTGATTTCTGGAAAACACAGAGGTATCATTAAAATACACAAACCCAGATCATTTCAAGTTAAATTGGTTCAGAAAATTTCGGAAATCATGCACTCTCACCTACAACCATTTTGTTTATATCTCATGATCCGTGCATCACAACGATCTTATTTTTGGATCATAAAGGCATTCATATATTATAAATTTACTTGCCACATTTCAACAAAAGATGGTTTGTAGTTTTTGGGAAAATGGTTAATGAAGGTTGTTGTCACTTATATCATATTTTGCTGCAACTTCATATGCACATAATTTGAACGTCAATGTAAAAGTTGTTATGCCTTCATCAAATATTGCTAAAATTGAATATTCATTAAGTGAGGAAGAATTCATTTGTTCTATCTATTTCATGAGCTGAGATGAACATATTTTTTTTATTGCTTAGTTAACACATGGTTTTTGTCTTCGGGTTGCATGAAGACATGCAATATATTCAGTTTTCGTTGCATGAGGACATGCAACATATTGAGTGTGGGGGTATGTTGGGCCGTGAATACGACCACTTTGTAACACTTATTTCATCCATTTTTACTCTTCTCTATTATATCATTTTCTATAATTTATCATTTAAATCCATTTTATAAATGATTTATGCTCTTATGGATGAATATTATTTATTCTCTTTTATTTCTAATAAATTGATGATTATGAATGATTTTATCAATGATAGTTTCAATAAATTAGTTGTAACATTATTTACCATTTTTAACCTCCAAGATAATTTCTAGATTGAAGATTTGACCAGTAAACCTGCCAACTCATAAATTCGTTGGAATAAGAAGTGACAGTTTTGCGGTTGCAATTCTGAGCAAATGAAGAAGAATTTGGAAAATCTGGAATATGGGTTTTGTCCAGAATGGACCCAGAATGGAATATGGGTTTTGTCTTTGGGCACGATTTTCTCATATTTGCTGTTGCGACCGTCCTCCAAATCTCAGCTGCAAAGCCAAATTCGTCTTGCTCTTGTTGAGAGATGAATGCAAATATATCTTCTTGTTGATCAATTGGTTGGAAACAATCCAATTTTTTAATACAAATCATGTTGTACTTATCTTTATTGTAACTTCTCTCTGATCTCTCTATTTAAATGAAAACAGAGATCAGAGATGGGGATGACTTCAGGAGGACTTCAGAGAGGGATTTGAATGATGGAATTGAGGATTTAGAATCAAGAATTCATGATAGGATAGGAGGAAGAAAGGATAGTTTTATGTTGTAAGTCTCAAAAGCTTCAACTGTTGGAATGATTTCACCATTTAATGATTAATACATGATTTGGGCGTTGCTGTTCATTATGTTCATTTGAAGTAACCCAGCAGCATCCGCTGGCAGCTAAGGGCCCAGCCTCTGGTGGAGTATGCTGCTGTTGTGTATCATATCTTTACACTTGCTTTTGTATCATTATAAATTGATTTCTGCGTGGTTTGCTTATCTTTATTGCTCAGTAATCTGATATGCTTTTCATGCACTATTCCATGCTCTGCTACGATTAATTTATTAATGGTTCTTTCAGGAAATCCGTGTAATGACTCTACATTGCATGATTGAATCTTTTCAGAGTTGATTGCATGTTATTAGTCTAAACCAGCTATTTCTGTTACAGAGCATCTGTACTGAATATTACTATTATTGGATTCATTTGAAATCCTGATTATTGGAATCCGAAAGTGATGTTATTCTATTTGGAAACATAGTCGTATTATCCTTAATTGTCAGATTACTATATTAGTGTGAGGTGTGCATATATGATCGATTACTGCTATTCCATAATTCATCAATCAGTGCTGTTCCATAAAGTACATTCCATCCAATTTTCCTTAAGAGAGAAGATTGTTATTTCATCACAGAGTGTGAGTTTGGTTCAATAGAGCAAGTTTGGTTCTGACTCGCGAGACTTAGTTCTTTTGATTGCTTTTCCATTTACTGCCGTTCCATTTTAGACTTGTTGTTCCATTTCCTATTTGTTGTTCTATTTTACTTTCTGCCGTTCCATTTACTTGCATTTGTTGCTTTGGTGTGAGAGAAGGTCTAAGGCTGTAGTGAGCCTCACCAGTCGCTGCCTAGCTCCCAGACCTATGGTCCATGCTCTAATTTCCTTTCCATCAGTTTCTAGAGGGATGGGTTATCGCTTCCGCACCCTTGACTGATAAGCTGCCTTGTGTGATTTTATCATTTTGAAGTAATTTAGTCATAGTTTAGCATCCGTTTACTCTTGTATTTTCTGAATGTTGTACTAATAAACATTACTCTTGAGTAAATAGCCACCTCAGACTAAGTACACTCTTGAAATAAAAAGTCGTCCCTGGGTTGACAATTAATGTGAGGTAATTAGGAGTTGCAAAGGCACCTTTTTATCATTCCACAATGGGTTCATGTCGAATTTGAAATTCTTGGACCAATTTTCTTGCCCTCTGGTAATCTCTGTAACTGTGGATATCATGTCTGGTGAAACCTGTAATTCCAGCATACCCACCTTTGAGTTTAATCCTGTGAAATTCAGTGCAAATTCTTTAGTCACTTGTGCATGACCTCCCTGGAGCTTCTTGCAAATATTCCAACATCCAGCTTGTTTAAATGCCTGTTCGACCTCTCTGTTCTTCAAGGTTATATCCAAACCTTCAGGCTCATTTCTCAGACATTTTCCTGATCTGTGGTCTTTCCTTTCTGTTGATCCCTCCATGAAGATTCAGTGACCTGTAGGCAGGAAATGCTAGCGCTGCTCAAACTGCAAACTCTGCCTCGCTTGAATTTCTGGCTCGCCTGATAGCTGCCTCACTTGATTTGCTGCCTCGCTTGATTTTCTGCCTCACTTGATGACAATGTTTTTTCAGATTGAAATCTTGCAGATTTGTTTCTCATGCAAGGCTTACAATCATCATCAAAACTTGTGCATATCTGGCTTTCCTTGGAACTTGTATTCCGTGTGTACCAACGTACCTAGTGGTTGTGATAATGGATATAGGTGGTTGGACGTGATATGTGGAGTGCATGAACTGACAAAGAATGACGCAGCCATAGATTAACTTAACAGATTTGACAGTTGGGAAATATTCCCTGCGGAATGCACGAATCTCTGATTTCGCGGCGCGGTCAGCGTAAATTTTGAATTATGTGCTGCGAAATCACCTAATAACGTATCGCGCTGTGAAAACACCTAAAGGACTATTGCACTGCATAATCACCTAATGGACTTTTGCGCTGCCAAACTACTAAACAGGATTAATGCGCTGCGAAAACACTTCAGAATGGTTATATGCGCTACACAATCACCTAAAAGGCTTTGTGGTACATAATGATTTTTAAAACAAACTGACACATGGCTATGAGATCGGTGATGAATGAGGGTGACTAGTGATAGATGAGAATGCATGCTTGACTCACGACCTCCTAAGACTCAGACTCTAAGGAAAAACAAAATCAAACTTACACTAACACTGACCTTTATCATCAAGCTAGTATGAGAAATTTTGGCATTAGATTTCTTAAGTGATAACAGTTGTAATTGTGATCAGTATCACTATCACTAACCATTTTTCTTTCCATTTGAGTTCCCATTGAGCTCAAACATTTATTTGTTGGGTTTGCACATTATAGAGGAGAGAGACTCTACAAAATCTGAAAACATTTGAGGATAGCTAAGAACCCATCCCATAGAGGGTGACTGGTAACATTTATTTGTTCCCTTCACAGGTGTTGTTTAATAAAATATACTATTTTTATATCTATTTTCCATTGGATTATTAGAGTTACCCACATTTATTACTATTTCATTTCGTTGTTTAACTATGATTGTGGCATAGATCAGGACTTTGGTAGGTTTTGTTTCTATCATTTGCTGCAGATATACAATGTTTAGCAGCCATTTATATTGTTCAGAGTATTTGTCATCCACTGTCTTAGGTGATTTCTTTTCGTACACCTTTGAGAATAAAACACTATAACACAGCCGATTTGGCAGAGGTGCTCCAGGATTTAGATCAATTGAATGATTCACCTAATAGTGTAAAGGTACCCCTGTGGGTGTGGAGAATATGTCCCTATATTCTTCCATGACCTTATCCACCTACTTTTGTTGCATGGTAGAACCCTTCTTGGGGGCCATGGATGTGGCCATGATCTTCCCTTTACTTTGAGAGTGAATTACATAGAAAACAAATTTCCTAGTCTGTAATATTATCTTACTGCATTTCTTAACATATATCAAACAGATGGTGGTAGGTGATGCTACCTTCAATATCCTTTATAACTTACTTCCCAAAGTAATAATAACAGTGCAAGGCCTAGACTCATACACAACATGTTACTTCCACAATTATGGTTGGCCTAGTAACACATCATAGCCTTCAAAAGGAGCAACATCACACATTCCCTCATCTATCAACGGCTTGATGTTATAGGGAAGGCAACACTATTAGTTGATGTGAAGATCTCATCCTTGGTAGAGCCACCCAATGGTATATGGTGGCAGGTGTGGTGTGGTTGTTAGGCCCAATTGCTTAACGAACTTTGTGGAAATGATGCTATTTTGGCTCTCGCTATTGGAAATGAACTACAAGGGAGATCTTCTCACCCACATCTATTAGTGGAAGAGATGCTCCCCTTCCTCTAGATCTTCGAGCTCCATATTCTTGACCTTGGGGGTAGCAATGATGGCATTGGGATCTACATTAATAAAATGCTTCCCTTTTTCGTTACCCTTGTCAGGCTCTAACTCAGAGATGGAACATGCATCTGACTTTGAAGCCTTCAACTCGGCCACTAGTGGCAACTTGGCACGACACTCATTTTTATTGTGATTAGGGCTCTTGTGGAACTCACACCATTTTTGTGTGTCCTTATTTGTCTTTGTGGTGTTATTCTTAGCTTGTGGATTTAATGGGTTGTGTTAGGTCACCCCACCTTGGCTTTGTCCCTTTTTTCGTGGTTTGTGAGCACTTTTTCCTTGCTTTAGTTTCGCAAATCCAAAGTCTCACTTATTCTCTTTAAATTTCTCCTCCATCTTGACAAGATATCGGTATGTGGTGCTAAGAAAGGAGATGTCCAGGAACTCCATCTTGTTCTGGATGTATTTGTGTAGATATTTGTGGTACTTAAGTACTAGATGCAACTCAAAATATTTCATACCCAACTTCGTCTGAAGGGTATGAAAATATTTATAAAATCCAGAATGTCTTGGTCCCTTCCCTGTCACAGTGGGGTCCATTTTATGTACTTATATTCATGGATCTCGATAGGGTAATATTGTTCCTTGATGGCATCTCAAAAAAAATTTCAAAGTAGGTGCAGCTAAAAATAAAGCTCGTTCCTCTGTTCATCGTAGGTTTCACACTAGTCCTTGACAAGGGGGGTGGCCTTGAGGAGTGAAAAGGTAATCATTTTCCTATTGGAAAAATTATGGACCGAAAAATATCATTCCAACATATTTAACCATCTATTTAGGGCATCTGCATCTATCTAACCTTCAAATATAGGTATCTCAAATTTAACTTATATCTTGAAGGGGGTGACACCCTCGAGATGGCTATTGGATTAAGATGTTTCACTCGATAATACCCACTGAAGGATTTAGGAAAAGTTATCCATCATCTTAATTCTTTTCACTTGAAGGCTTCTTCGAGCAACATTTTGAAAGGATATCCTACTTCCTCATCTTTATTTTCTTCTACCATTGGAGGTCATTGGGGTCAGTGAGGTTGGTCTTGCATGGGTTCAACTAATTCAAGTCCTAACTCCTTATACCCCGACCTTGTTGAGGACATGCATTGAAAAACAAATAAAGAGCAGACCAATTTCATATTAGTGATCCATATTTATGCAGGAATGGAATGAAATACAGATTTTAAATAGAAACACAAAGATATGGTGAAAAACTAAACTTCAATTAATTAATAACAAATACTGAAAATTGTTTATATGCAAACTCGAAATAAAGTAGCTAGGGTGATGGTAGCATATCTCTCAGAATTGATGGCTACATGCCTTTTGAACTATGTTACAATGAGGTTTGGAGGCCTTTTTACTATTAAGAAATAATGGAAAACCATAATCATCCAAAAATTGAACCTTGGTAGATTAAGCACCAAATGTTTGTGGGCCCTGTTGGGGTTATTTGGCACATCAACTTCCCAGAGTTGTAAAATTTTCATACGATATTCATTTGATACATACGATACCTCGTTAGAAATATCTAATCAAGGAAAACAAAGATACACTATTGACCCTCTTGCTTGCTATGGGTCTACCCATTTTCCAAAAAAACATCGTTTAGGGCCTCAAAACGGCTCCAAAAATTTAGGACCCGAAAAAATACCAAAAATAGTATATTGTGCTACAATTAAGGAAACTGAAAGAAATGTCATTGGGGTCCAAGTGGAATAGGTGGGTGTCCACCAATATCCAGCTCGATCAATTGATCTCAAAGTAGAATGTTTGAAGGTAATTAGTGATTCGAAAATCATCACGAGACATGTAAAAAAAACCATCCATTGTTTATCAGTACATCTAAAAAATTATCAGCAAGAAGTATGGGGCTGATATATTCTTTTAAGGATTTGGGTATTAAATTAGTGCCTATAATTAATAATGTCACTCCTGATACTTTATCTAATGCTACAACTTGATTGATACGATTTAGAGATGATTTTTCTATTGAGATTGTTTATAAACCTATCATCTTGGATAATGTGACTAACCTCCATGTTTTTAATGATGATAAAAAGATACTAGATTTCATCACCAACACAGAAGCATTCAATGATGCAGCAACAGAAGAAGAAGGGCACAAAATAGCTCTGCAAGAATAGGTTGATGCACACAAGGGAAATCCAATGCCTAAAGTTGTTGTTACTATGGAATTTTTTTTTTACTTATAGAACTAGTTTTGGAGGCCACCTAATACCAAGACTCAAAGTTCCAGAATATTGCATAGGAAAATCAATCTTTGGATGGAAACCGATCAAAAATTTATCAACCTCAGTACTTTTTGTTCACTTTCTAAGAGGTGATCTTTCGTTGAGTTGTTCAATAAGTACCGAGATGTCTTTGCATGGACATATAAAGATCTAAAAATAAATGACAACCATATCATTTAGCACATGATACATATAAAACACAAGGTCAAACTATTTCAGTATAAGTTGTTGGCATTATGATACATGTTGTACTTGATGGCAACCCACTTGTAGCAGAACAACTCACTTGTATATGGTAACTAGATGAATCTACGTAACTAGATGAAACTATAGAGAGATATCAGGTGTGACAAAATGCATGGCAGTTGTGTTTACAAATATGACAAAATGCAGGGTAGTTTAAAGGAATCAATTTCGAAGTAATATGGCAAATCACATTATAACAAGTCTATTCAAAGGGAACAAAGTAATGGTACAAAAAATAGGATGAAGGAATAAAGGACTACAGATCAAAATCAAGAAATTGAAGAAAGAGAATGGCTTAAGAAGTATATGTTGGTTCACCTTGTCCAAATAGAGTATACACGTGGGCTCATGGAACAGAAGAAGCGTATACGTATGCATGCACTTTCGTAGAAGGAAAAGCGCGTATGGGATGGAAAATCAAGGTATTTGGTCCGAAGTATTGGTTCGAGGTTTTGGTCCGAGGTTTTGGTCCAAGGTATTGATCTGAGGTATTTGATCAAAGGTATTGGTCCAAGGTATTTGGTCCGAGGTATTGGTCTGAGGTATTTTGTCTGAGGTATTGGTCCTAAGTGTCTTTGGTCCAAGGTATTGAGAAAGGCCTAAAACTATATAAGGAGGAGAAAATCAAACGGATAGGTGCACAAGTAATGAATATTTTATAAAGTGTTAGATCAAAAGCAAATATGCATTTTATGCATTTCTGATACTTTGCTTGATCTAGACTAAATATGCACCTGAGCGTTTGATGATGAATGAGATCTAATGATGGATCAGGATCATAATGACTTATCATTATGTGATCTAATAATGGATGGGCTAGATCTGATTGCTAACACATGTTTTATCCTTTATATGTGATGATTTGGGTATGTTTGAAGTCGGGAATTGGAGAGAAGTTATAAGTAAGTATTTGCAGATCTATACACTAGTTCGCTTTGGCGAAGGTGCGTATACATGCTGGTTCGGCTCTTCCAAGTAGCGTATGCAAAAGAAAAGCTTAATGTTCAAGGATGACTGGTCTATCATATCAGTGTTGTTGTTTTACTGTTGTTTGTTAATGAAGTCTTCTTAGATCTGAAAGTAAAACTGAATGCATAAACAGTTTGTGTCTCATTGATTAATTGATTGAGAAAGAAGGGTGATCCTTGTTGCTATCTGTTTAGAACTTTGTAATATGACAGTAGATCTTCAGAATGTCACTGATTGGTATAGTTTGTGTTTCATAGATTTTCTTCATTCAGTATCATCAGAGGCATACATAGGTTGGGAAAAGGAAGTAGTGTATACACATAGTTTTGCTTCATTAAAGGGGTGTATACATTCTGGCACGTTCCTTTTGAGGTTATAGTTAGTTCTAGTTGTTGATGCAGTGTTCTGCATTCAGATCTGTGTACTGGTTACAATGATCTGTCTATTCTAGTTGATTGGTTGAATTTGACTAAGTTTGAATGAATGGTTGATTCATTTGCTTCAGAGGTTCAATTATTGTTTGATTCAGTTGTGTCAAAGGTTCAGAGGTTTCAGTGATTGATTGTTTCAGTTATATCAGAGATTGATGATTGGGTTTCAGTTATATCAAAGATTGATTGGGTTTCAGTTATATCAGAGATTGATTGGGTTTTAGTGATTGGTTTATGTAGATGTATTTGATGGTTATATTGCAATGGTGATTGATTTTCAGCTTCAATGTTACTAATGGGTCCAGTATGAAAATTGGATGAAACATGGCCTACATATAGTGTTGTTGTCTACCAGGAGTTTCTAGTGTGAAAATTTATGATACATGGTCCTTGGAGGATACTGAGGGTTGAAGCCTTCGGTGAGGAAGTCGAAGCTTCCTACCAGTAGTGGCTGGTGATTTGATCAGGGGGTTGGAGCTCCCTCCTAGTAGCAGTTGGAGAAAAAGTGAAGGTTGTAGCCTTCTGTACGTCGGAGCCTATGTACTAGTAAATATATTGGCTAGTACAAGAATTAGGGGGTTGTAGCTCCCTTCCAGAAGAAGCTGGAGAATGAGTGAAGGTTGTAGCCTTCTGTAGGTCAGAGCCTATGTACTAGTAAATATATCGGCTATTACAAGAACTAGGGGGTTGTAGCTCCCTTCCAGAAGAAGCTGGAGAATGAGAGAAGATTGTAGCCTTCTGCAAGTGGGTGCCTACATACTAGTATGAGTCTACACTAGTACAAGATTGTAAACAGATTTTCTTATTATTAGAAGAAGATAGAGGCGACAACAGCAAGTGGTTTTCACCCACATTTGGTTTCTACCTTAAATCTTGGTGTTCATGTGTGTTTCTTATGTGTGATGGTTTATTCTATTATTACTACAAAAGGTTACCGTTTAATGTTTAATAAAGTACTGATGCACTGATTAAAGATCAACATATGATGAATTAACTGAATCATAAGTTTACTGGATATATGTTGGTTGCCTTAAGATCAGTTGCATGCACACACAAGTTCCCTTCTCTAAACTAGTGTATATAAATATGATTATGGAAATGAAAAATTTATTGATTTGTAAATATTAATTCACCCCCCCCCCCCCGTCTAAGTACTATTTCCAACATAAGTTAAGGAAATTTCATCTGACACTAGAACCTCTCATTCAGAAAGAGTTGAAGAATTTTTTGAACACACATATTATTTTCAGAGTCAAGCACTCCACTTGGGTTTCAAATTTGATTCATGTAAGAAAGAATTCCGATGAGATTCAGCTATGTATTGATTTCAAGAACTTGGTTTGGTCCTCTGACGAAGATAATTATCTTGTCTCCTCCGCTGAGCAGATCTCGCAAACAGTTTCTAGATTTGAAACTTTTTTCTCTACTCGATGGGTTTTCTAGTTACATTCAAGTCTTGGTTGATGAACCAGATAACCTAAATGTGACATTCAAAACAAAGTGGGGGATTTTTTCCTTTTGACGCGTGCCCTTTGGTGTCATTGTTATTTGAGCTACTTTCCAAAGGATATTAGATATTTCTTTCAAAGGAATCATTGGCCAAAGAGTGGTAATTTAGCTAAATGATGTGACAATGTTTTCAAAGAGGAGAATAGATCACTTCCACCACCTGAAACAGATATGTGAGTGTTACAGGAAATATGGATATCATTCAATCCAAAGAAGAGAATTTTTCCACTCTCTGAAGGTAACCTTTCAGGACATATAGTAGCCAACAGTGGTATCACAGTTGACCCTAAACATGTAAAGGCTATCACACAAATCCCAAATCCCAATGACAAGAAGGCTATGCATTAATTCATGGGTAAGATTAACTTTATGCGTAATTTTATTTCTAAATTTGCTCACATAGTATAACCTTTTCATAATATGATAAATCAAGACGTGGTATTCAAATGGAACCAAGAAGGGAAGGAGGATTTTAATCATATCAAGAAAGTTATTGTTGAAACCCCAACCCTTTATAACCATGATTTCAGTGAACATTTTATGTCGTACACCTTTGCTTTATATTCATCACTAGCAGTTGTGTTGATACAAAAGGATAATGAAGGTAATGAACGGCCCATATCTTTGATGAGTATCATTATGCAAGGTTCATAGCTCAATTATCCTAACATGGAAAAATTGGTATATGCAGTCTATAAAGTCATCAAACACTTAATATGCCCTTACATTAAATCATGTGATTTTGTACCTCATCCAGCTATAATATCATTGTTTATGTAGCAAGAGTTGAGCGAAAGAGGAACTAATTGGAGTACCTACCTCCAAGAATATGATCTGGAATTCAAACATGGTCACAGAGTTAAACAACGTGGGATACGTAAACTGGATACTGAAGATTCTTACCAGCCAGATGAAGAACTGATAAGATGGGAGAAAGAGACCGAAATGTACCAAAATGATTTAGTAATCACTTCTAGTGCACTGTTATCCTAGTATTCTGATATGAAGCAATATCTAGGGAAAGGCACTTTGTCTCCTACCTTGTCCATGAAATAGAAAAGGTTTATTAGACTTAAAGCTGCATCTTATTAGTTGTTCCAAGGAAATCTATATCATAAATTCCAAAAAGGAATGTTACTTAAATGTTTGGAATCTGATGAAGTTGAAAGAGTGTTAAAGGAGCTACATGATGGGTCAGTAGGAGGACATTATGTCGAAGACACAACAACACACACAATTATTAGGGTTGGTTTGATTGGCCTACTTTATTCAAGGATGCCCACGCATATGTGCAAAAATTATCTATATATCACAAGTGTGCTAGAAGAGAAACATGGTCAGTTGTACCACTCCAACCCATTGCAGTAAAAGATCCTTCCCAACTATGGGATTGGATATCATTGTGGAATTCATGCCATATTCGTCAAAATAACACAAATACAAACTCAGTGCCATGGATTATTTCACAAGGTGGGTAGAAGTTGTGTCGCTATGTCAGATTAATGACAGGAGGTGATTCATTTCCTTAATTAGAATATCATAACCAAGTTTGGCATTCCTACCTCCCTCATGTTTTGTTAAGAAATCACTCAGAGAACATAAATTAATATTGAGATTTACTGAGATAAAAAATAACCAGCAACAACCATAAACACATAAACACAAATGTTTATCCAGGAAAACCCCAAATCCGGGGAAAAACCCAACCTAATAAGATCTTATTAGCATTGGCCAAAACCCTGGCCAATCCAACCAAGTGAGCCTTCACCACTCTCCTCCAGGTCTTGCATTACAATGAGGTCCTTCCAACCTTTTATGAGCTCCATTACATATAATACCATGGGTAGAATACTATGGGTGCACAATACCATGTGCCCCAAAACCATCACTGTATAACTTGGTCAACTTTGACTCTACCCAAGTCAAGTTTACCTAACAATTCCCCCCTTAAACTTGACTTGGGGTTCCTTGACTAACTCCAGCCAAGCCTGCTACATGAAACAATCCCGCTCACTCTAGCTCTTACCCCCCTCAGAGTTTTTACCCGGGGTATTGTTAACCCGACATCCCCCCTATCACCTAGGTCTAACCCAAACTTTATCGGTCATCACCGAGGGGTACACATGCCTTACCAGGTCTTACAATAGTATGCCCATTTACATGCAGTAATTTTGACTTCATTATTTTTTTTTTGTTTATTACTGTTGTGGTACTGATCCATCCTCTTTCAATTTGATTTTCTCAAAAGCTTCTATCAAACCACTCCAACTACGAGCCCGATGAGAACCTTGTAGATTCTAGCACCAATGGCCTCACATAGCAGAAAACGAACAATTTTTGAAGCCGCATGAACAACCTGCATGCAGCCCACACCTACTCCATCTTTCAACACAGCATAGAACACACAGGAAATATCCCTTATTGATTCCATATGAAAAAGCTCCAAACAAAATCGGCCTTGAATTCTAATATTACCAAAGGTATCTCTCAACCTTCTTTAAATAGCTGCATGAATCCCGAACAATTCTTCAGCATGTTCCAAACCAGTAAATATTGTAAATGCACTGCGATCCCTGACAGTTACGGCACTATCTTCCACACATTCTCCTCGAGGTTCTTTTGTGTACGATTGTTCCACCATTATTTTCAGACCCAGATCTGTAAAAAGGCTACATTGATCTCATCAAACATTATAAACCCCTGGCATCAAAGAATCCCTTTGAAGCCAATATCTGGCTCTAATACCAATTGTTAAGAAATTTACTGCATAACATAAATAATTACTGAGAGGAAATAAATATAAGAAATAACCAGCAACAACCATAAACACATAAACGCAAATGTTTATCCGGGAAAACCCCAAATCTGGGGAAAAACCCAACCTAATAAGATCTTATTAGCAGTGGCCAAAACCCTGGCAAGTCAGACCAAGTGAGCCTTCACCGCTCACCTCCAGGTCTTACATTACAATGAAGTCCTTCCAGCCTTTTATAAGCTCCATTACATATAATACCACGACTAGAATACTATGGGTACACAATACAATGTGCCCCAAAACCATCATTGTTTAACCTGGTCAACTTTGACTCTACCCCGAGTCAAGTTTACCTAACATTTTTTATAATGAAACTTATTTTTCATCATTTAAGTTACAGGATTTCACTTTGGAAAATGGTATTATCTTGAAACATTCCACTAAATACTATCCCCAAGGCAAACACTTAGTTGAGTACACTAATAAAAACCTAATCTGTTGTATCAAGAAGACCTTATTTTCAGAGTAGAGGAATATGCACAATGACCTAACCAATGCCCTGTGAGCTAATTGTGTGACACCCAAACCATATCTATGAGACCT
>APFE030467076.1:0-11964 GCA_000404065.3 Pinus taeda | reverse complement strand
CAGGGTAGAAGCATGATGTTATGTGGGTCAGAGACCCGTTTCTATTGATGATCATGATAAGGGCGGTGATAGTGCTGATGGAAAGTGTCGTCAATCACCTCTTGAATAAGCCATTCATCACTTTGATTAAGTACTGCTTCTTTAGATAGCTGATCCGCTTCAGTGTTTTGTTCCGTATATATGTGACTGCATTTGAAGGACTCAAATGTTGAGATCAGTCTTTTTGTCTCTTCAAGGATATGTCGCAAAGAGAAAGTATGACAGTGAGATGTGTTGTTCAGCCAATTGCAGACAATTTGTGAGTCCCCGTATAATTGAAGGTGTCTACATTGTTTTTGTATCGCGTAATGAATGATATTTTTTGTTGTGCTTAACTCAGCGAAATTGTTGGTACCTCTGCCCAGCTTGATCTGTAGTTTGTAATGATGGTCCTCACTAAAATATAATAGCGCTCCGCCTCCGCATCCTGTATCTTGAGCAGAACCGTCGAAGAATGCCCAAGGCTTAGTTTTTGTCCAGATTTAATGGCCTGATTGCGTGGATGAAGATTTTAGGAATTGCCTCCGGCAGTAATTCATAATCAGCGATTGTTGGCCTCAGAATGACATGCCAATAGGGCGCCTTGTTAAGGAAAATAGCCTGGTTTCAAGCGATCCATATCGCCCAGCAAACAAGCAGTGGCATATTTGTGGATTTGCCAGAATGCATACGTCTCCATTCGCTCCATGCCTCCATGATGTTCGGTCCCTGCCAGGCTTTGAGAGTTGAATTGTATATAGATATATTGTGCTAGAATTGCTTTGTAACGTTGCAGGTGAGGAACAGGTGCTCGGTGCTTTCTTCTTCAGAACAGCACAGATGGCATCTAAACAGACCATGGAATGAACACTTTTTAAGGTTGGTTCCTGTGGGAATTTTGTCAAACAGGATATTCCACATTAAAAGCCTGGTGCGTGGGGCAGCGTCCAGCTTCCAAAGGTCTCTCCAGATCGGCATAATTGTCGGGGGCTTAAATGCTTCCATAAGCTTCAAATAACCCAGCCTGGGGGAATATACTCCATGGTTTGCAATCGCCCAAATAATTTCATCAGGGCCTTCTGTGAGTCTGACATGTGCTTGTGTGAGAGCGTCAGAATAAGCTTGCCATTCATCTTGCCACTGAGCCGGTATCTCCAGTATGCGATGGGTTGCCCAAGCCTGTTGCAGGAGGGTGGAGTTCGCACTGTCCCCATTTGATTTATATGAGTGATAGCTCTGTTGTGTAAGTGCGCAATCAAGTCATCAGATAACCTGTGCACATTGCCGCACCCTACCCAAGGATCCACCCCAATCCTTATACTATTGCCATTTCTGATTCGCCAGGTGATACCTTCCCACAGTAAGGGTAGAGATTGTAAGATGGCTTTCCAGATGTTAGAAATCTTGCGACCAGGAGCATGATGTTGCCGGAACCAGTCCATGAGGTTCATTGGTTGAATGTATTTTCTCTGAGCAACAGGGGACCAAAGACTGTCAGTGGTCAGAAGGTTCCAACCAAGTTTGGCTGCCAGAGCCTTTGTAAAGAGGTCGAGATTCTTTATGCCCCATCCACCCCAGCGCTTGGGCCTAGCAATGGTGACCCATTTCACCCAGGCAAATTGCTTCCCAGTATGATGACCTTTCCATAAAAATCTGGCACATATATTTTGTAATCTGTTCAGGATGCCACGGGGTATCCAAGCCAAGGTCATCCAGTATACTGGAGTGGCTTCGATAACTGCCTTAATGAGAGTCAACCGGCCAGCTCTTGAGAGGTACCTGTGATACCAAACCAATAATCTTTTCTCCACCTTCGCTATTAACCAAGTCCAATCGGCGATCCGGTAGCCCAAGGGTTTGAGTCTGTACCCCATATATTTGATGCCGTCAGCTAGTGTTAATGAGGTGAAGGGGAAACGCCGAGATGCATATGCCGATTCTTGTAGGGAGCATCCGACGGCCGAGATGGTTGATTTGTTGTCATTTATCTGCATACCTGTAGCCTGCTGGAAGAGAGCAAAAATATTTTGGAGGGAAGCAGTATCACCTAAGCATCCATTAAGAAAAATGAGTATGTCATCAACAAATAAAAGATGAGTTAGAAAAAAATTCTCAAAGACCTTGATGCCAGTGATCTGGTTCCTGTCCCGGGCGGATGAGATGAGTCTACTCAAGCCTTCCATAATAAGAAGGAAAAGAAGCGGAGATAAGGGGCAGCCTTGCCGAAGCCCTATGGCAGAGGTGAAGAAAGTAGTGGCCTCTCCATTGAGGAGGACACTGTAAGCCACGTCAGTAATGCAGCTCATAACCCATTTGATAAAAGAATAGGGAAAGCCCAGGTGAGTCAGAAGCAGTCTGAGGTAGAGCCAATTGGCTCTATCAAAAGCTTTTGATAGGTCGACTTTTAGAATTAGGCCTTTTTGATTTTTGATATGAAGAGAGTGTAAGAGCTCTTGGGCTGTAGCAATGGCCTCATGAATCTGTCTGTGATTGAGGAAAGCAAATTGTTCCAAGGATATGTGGTGAGATAAAATAGGCTTAAGTCGATTGGCTATTATCTTGGCAATTATCTTATAAAGGCAGTTGCAGAGGGATATTGGCCGGAAGTCGTCAAAAGTGGTCGGATGATTGGCTTTCGTGATAAGGGCAATGAAAGTAGATTTAATGGCAGAGGAAATTCTGCCATGTCTTCTGCAGTGTTCAATAATGCGAAGGAGATCATTGCCCAAGATATCAAGGAAAGCAATGTAAAATTTGATGGTCCAACCATCAGGGCCAGGGCTGCGGTCTTTCTTAAACCATTTAATGGTGGCTTCGAGTTCATCCATGGTCACTTCTTTGGTGAGATCCTCTGATTCTTCTTGTTGAACAAATCTAGGAAAGTGTTCAACGACTCTCATAATCTCCAGGATGTTGGCCTCTCTAGGAGCTGAATAGATACCCTTGAAATGATTGACAGCTAGTCTGGCTAAGTCGCGCTGAGATGAAGTTAGTTGATTCTATTCATCCCTTAATTCCCATATAGTGTTGATGGTTTTGCGACCATTGGAAAATTTATGGTAGAATCTGGTGTTGTCGTCCCCCTCGGTGAGCCATGTAGCCCTACTGCGCAACCTCTAGCTCATTTCTCTTTCCTTCAAAATTTGAGATCGTTTGGCAACGTGGGAATTATACAGTTCTTTGCTGCCATCATTGTGGAAGATACCTTCAGTGGAGTCCTCAAAAGCGGAAATGATCCACTCGGCCTCCTTCAGTAAGTGGTCATCGCGAATGCGTTTCTGGTGAGCCCAGATCTTGGATATTCGCTTGAGCTCGGAGAGTTTTCTAACGAATCCAACAGAATGTTCTTCATGATCCCTGATAGGATTGTGCTGCCAGTAATCTGTTACCAATTGAATGTATGAGGGATCTTTTAACCAGGATGAATTAAATTTAAAGGGGCTCTTAATCTTGCTGTAGCTGTCAACTGTCTCCAAAAATATAGGGCGATGATCGGAGATACCCCCTGAGCCGACCCATTGCGTGGTGCGCAGAAGTCTATTGTATAGAGGTTCCTTGAGCAGGAATCTATCCAATCTTCTAGTTAAGCTCTGGGTACCGCTGCGTTTGTTGGACCAGGTGTGCTGTAGCTTGGCAGTGGGCGTGTCTATCCAATGGTGCACCTCCAACAGGTCGGTAATGGTCTCCGAGAAAGGGTCGACCTGGGCAGAGTGCCCCCATGATTCGCAGAAGCCCAATGTGAAGTTTAAGTCGCCACTGAGGATAATATTGTCCTCCTGCAATAAACCAGATTCCAAGAGCGCGCTCCAGTAAGTTGACCTGTTTGAACATGGGCCATATACGTTGATGACGCGAAGTTCCATATTCATGAAGAGTATATATACGTCCAGGCTGATGAATCCTCTGTCGCCCCAACTGTTATGGATCAAAATAGCTCTGTTGTGGATTCCAATAGCTAATCCACCCGATCGCCCTGTTGCGTCTATGGCATGAAAAGTCCAGTTAGGCATCCAGGAGGAGAGCGACTGGACAAGTGTGTCGGCGGGACAGAGGGTCTCTTGAAGAAAAATAATGTCTATCTGAGATGTAGTGAGCATTCTCCCGAGTGCTAGTTTTTTTGGGGCGCTAGCAAAGCCCCTGCAGTTGTAAGAGAGCACTTTCATGTTGGATGGGGGACAGGGCCATTCTTCGCTCTAAGGGCCCGGGGAATTGTTTGCTGTCGTCCAATGGAAATCTCGGCATCAGCTGCAAGTCTGGCTTTGGAGATACAAGAAGGTCTGCCCCGTGAATGCTTGTGGGGGGCGGGGGCCAAAACGGTGTCTAGACCAATTGCATCATAACCACAATCTTTTGTTCTGGATCTGAGGGCATATCGGGGGGATGGGGGGGATTGAGCAAGAAGGTCGGAGATGGAGGAGGTGTGCAAGGAGGGCAGACTCGGGGATATGGTGGGAGAGGGGGCAGGAATGGAACAGATAAGGGGGGGAGAGTAAAGAGGCTCAGTGCGCATAGAGGGAGCCCCAGATAAATATCCAAGAGAGCAGAATGGAGGGCTAGTGTATTGATGATCAGAAGAGCCAACAGTAATAGGGGGTGTCGGATGATTATGAGGGGAAGAGTCGTCGGAGACCATAATTACCTCTGCCCTCGGAGCTGGTTCAGTGCGCGCGCTGTCTGGCTCTGAGCGGAGAGGGTGTTCGACAGTGTTGCCCGGAGACTCCAAAGAATCGGCTTCCAGCTTATGCGATTCCTGGGGTTTCTCAGATAGAGGCTGAGAGTGAATCGGTGGGGGGGGAGCAGGGGCCTCCGCTCGAGCAGTATTCTTGTCTTTGTGAAGTAGAGGGCAATCCTGAAATAGATGGCCAACAAGGTGACATCTACGACATCTATACGGGATCCCTTCATAATCAACAAGTTGTTTCCGTGTCGAGTCCCGCCAATGAACAGTGATATGTTCCTGTACTCCACCCCTGGTATCCAGGTTAATAAGGATGCGAGCATAAGACATCTTACCAGTTTGAAGAAAGGATCTATCATAGTCCAAGAAGGTGCCCATAGCATTCCCGATTCTTCTGAAAATGTCTGCAGACCAATACTGAATGGGGAGGCCTAGGAGCCGAACCCAAGTAGGCCCAATACCAATCTGCTCTGATTCAGGGTCAAACATGGGCGTCCAACGCTTAAGGAGGACTAGTGCATGATCAAAGTGCCAATGAGAGGTCATGACCCAGTTAGCATGTTCGGCCTGAACGAATCTTAAGGCAAACCAACCTCTAACCAGAGTCTGTACAAAGGGGCCTTCCTTCAGATGATGTCCCCACATTTCAGATGCCCAGGCTTTTAACCGAGTAGCCGAGTACTTCCGACCCCTTATGCAACCCACCAGGACTTTGTCTGCGTTATCCAAAATCATTTAAAATTGTTCTTAAACCAATTTAAATTGTTTGTAAATTGTTTCTAAAGTATTGTGAACCGTATTTAAAACATTATAATTGTTTTTTAAGTATTTTAAATTGTTTTGAAAGCATTTTAAATTGTTGTTAAAGCATTTTAAAAGAATTTAAAATTGTTTTTAAATTATTTTGAACTCTTTTTAAACTGTGTCTAAAGCATTTTAAGTTGTTTTAAAAAAAATTAAATTGTTTTTAAAGCATTTTAAAAACATTTTAAAGCACGTTGAAGCTTTTAAAATTGTTTTTAAAGCATTTTAAATTCATTTTAAAGTGTCTAGAATGGTTTTTAAAGTATTTAAGACTATTTTCAAAGCATTTAAAAATGTCTTTAAAGCATTTTAAATTATTTTGAAACCATTTTAAGACATTTTAAAAAGATTTAGAAGCATTTCTAATTGTTTTTAAAGCATTTTAAATTGTTTTTAAAGAATTTTAAATTATTATTAAAACATTTTAAAAGGTTTTTAAAGCATTTTAAAACATTTTAAGATGATTTTAAAGCATTTTTAAGTATTTTAAAACATTTTTTATTGTTTTTAAAACATTTCAAAATCATTTAAAATTGTTTTTAAAGCATTTAAAATTGTTCTTAAAGCATTTCAAGTTGTTTCTAAAGGACTTTAACTTATTTTTAGAGCATTTTAAATCAATTTAAATTGCTTTTAAAGCATTTAAAAACCGTTCAAAATTTTTCTTAAAGCAATTTAAATTATTTAATTGTTTTAAAGCATTGTAAACTATTTTTAAAGCATTATTAATTGTTTTTAAAGCATTTTAAATTGTTCTTGAAGCATTTTAAATTGTTTTTAAAGAATTTTAAAATCCTTTTAAATTGTTCATAAAGCAATTTGAATTATTTTAAAAGTATTTTAAATTGTTTTTAAAGCATTTTAAATCATTATTAAAGCATTCTAAATTGTTTCTAAAGCATTTTGAATTGTTTAAAAAAAATATATAAAGTTGTTTTTAAAGCATTTAAAATTGTTTTTAAAGCATTTTAAATTGTTCTTAAAACATTTTAAATTGTTTTTAAAACATTTAAATTGTTTTTAAAAATGCCTTAAAAATTTATAATTGTTCTTAAAGTAATTTGAAATATTTTAAATTGTTTTTAAAGCATTGTGAACTATTTTTAAAACATTTTAAATTGTTTTTGAAGCGTTTTAAATTGTTTTTAAAACATTTTAAATCATTTAAAATTATTCTTAAAACAATTTAGGTTGTTCTTAAAGCAATTTAAATTATTTGTAAATTGTTTTTAAAGCATTATGAACCGTTTTTAAAACATTTTAGATTGTTTTTAAAGTATTTTAAATTTTTTGAGAGCATTTTAAAACATTTTAAAGTACTTTAAAGCGTTTTAGATTGTTGTTAAAGCATTTTAAAATTGGTTTTAAAGCATTTGAAAGTGTTTTAAATTATTTTTAAATTATTTTGAACTATTTTAAACTATGTTTAAATCATTTTAAATTGTTTTAAAACCATTTTAAATTGTTTTTAAAGAATATTAAATTGTTTTTAAAGCATTCTAAAAACATTTTAAAGCACCTTAAAACTTTTAAAATTGTTTTTAAAGCATTTTAAATTCATTTTAAAGCGTCTGAAATGGTTTTTAAAGTATTTAAAACTATTTTCAAAGCATTTAAAAATGTCTTTAAAACATTTTAAATTATTTTGAAACCATTTTAAGATGTTTTAAAAAGATTTTACAACCATTTTTAAAGCATTTCTAATTGTTTTTAAAGAATTATAAATTGTTTTTAAAGAATTTTAAATTATTATTAAAACATTTTAAAAGGTTTTTAAAGCATTTAAAAACATTTTTTAGAACATTTTAAGATGTTTTTTAAAGCATTTTTAAAACGTTTTAAAATTATTTTAAATTGTTCTTAACACATTTTAAATTGTTTCTAAAGCACTTTAACTTATTTTTAAAGCTTTTTGAATTGTGCTTAAAGCATTTTGAATTGCTTTTAAAACATTTTAAGTCGTTCTTAAAGCATTTAAAATCGTTTTTAAAGCATTTTAAATCGTTTTTAAAGCATTTTAACTTGTTTCTAAAGCACTTTAACTTGTTTCTAAAGCCTTTTGAATTGTTCTTAAAGTATTTTGAATTGTTTTTAAAGCATTTTAAGTTGCTTTTAAAGCATTTTAAATCGTTTTTAAAGCATTTTAAATCATTTTTAAAGCATTTTAAATTATTTTTGAAGTATTTTAATTTGTTTTTAAAGCATTGTAAACTATTCTTAAAGCATTATTAATTGTTTTTAAAGCATTTTAAATTGTTCTGGAAGCATTTAAAATTGTTTTTAAAACGTTAAAAGGGATTTTAAAGAATTCTAAAATGTTTCTAAAACATTTTAAATTGTTGTTAAAGAATTTTAAAATCATTTTAAATTGTTCATAAAGCAATTTAAATTATTTTTAAAGCATTTTAAATTGTTTTTAAAGCATTTTAAATTGTTATTAAATCATTTTAAATTGTTTTTAAAGCATTTTGAATTGTTTTTAAAAAAATATAAAATTGTTTTTAAAGCATTTAAAATTGTTTTTAAAGCATTTTAAGTTGTTCTTAAAGCATTTTAAATTGTTTTTAAAAAAATTAAAATAATGTATAATTGTTCTTAAAGTAATTTGAAATATTTTAGAAGTATTTTAAATTGTTTTTAAAGCATTGTGAACTATTTTTAAAACATTTTAAATTCTTTTTGAAGTGTTTTAAATTGTTTGTAAAACATTTTTAATCATTTAAAATTGTTCTTAAAACAATTTAGGTTGTTCTTAAAGCAATTTAAATTATTTGTAAATTGTTTCTAAAGCATTGTGAACCGTTTTAAAAACATTTTAGATTGTTTTAAATGTATTTTAAATTGTTTTGAGAGCATTTTAAAACATTTTAAAGTACTTTAAAGCATTTTAGATTGTTGTTAAAGCATTTTAAAATTATTTTTAAAGCATTTGAAAGCGTTTTAAATTGCTTTTAAATTATTTTGAACTATTTTAAACTATGTTTAAATCATTTTAAATTGTTTCAAAACCATTTTAAATTTGTTTTTAAGGAATTTTAAATTGTTTTTAAAGCATTTTAAAAACATTTTAAAGCACCTTAAAGCTTTTAAAATTGTTTTTAAAGCATTTTTAATTCATTGTAAAGCGTCTGAAATGGTTTTTAAAGTATTTAAAACTATTTTCAAAGCATTTAAAAATGTCTTTAGAACATTTTAAATTATTTTGAAACCATTTTAAGATGTCTTAAAAAGATTTTAAAACCATTTTAAAAGCAATTCTAACTGTTTTTAAATAATTTTAAATTGTTTTTAAAGAATTTTAAATTATTATTAAAACATTTTAAAAGGTTTTTAAAGCATTTAATTTTTTTTTTTAGAACATTTTAAGATGTTTTCTAAAGCATTTTTAAAATGTTTTAAAATTATTTAAAATTGTTATTAACACATTTTAAATTGTTTCTAAAGCACTTTAACTTATTTTTAAAGCATTTTAAATCAATTTAAATTGCTTTTAAAGCATTTTAAAATCCTTCAAAATTGTTCTTTAAACAATTTAAAATATTTTTAAAGTATTTTAATTTGTTTTTAGAGCATTGTAAACTATTTTTAAAGCATTTTAAATTGTTTTTAAAGCATTTAAAATTGTTTTTAATACATTTTAAATTGTTTTTAAGGCATTTTAAAAGGGTTTTAAAGCCTTTTCATTTGCTATTAAAGCACTAAACATATTTTTAAAGCATTTTAAAATTTTTCTTAAACATTTTAAGTTGCTTTTAAAGAATTTAAAATCACTTTAAATTGTTCTTAAAGTAATTTAAATT
The DNA here is from genome assembly GCA_000404065.3 of Pinus taeda. Classification (NCBI taxonomy): domain Eukaryota; kingdom Viridiplantae; phylum Streptophyta; class Pinopsida; order Pinales; family Pinaceae; genus Pinus; species Pinus taeda. The sequence continues at coordinate 2,664 of APFE030467076.1, read as the reverse complement.
ATTTTTAAAGTATTTTAAGTTGTTGTCAATGCATTGTAACCTATTTTTAAAGCATTTTAAACCGTTATTAAAGCATTTTAAATTGTTTTTAAAGCCTTTTGAATTGTTCTTAAAGCATTTTAAATTGCTTTTAAAACATTTAAAATTATTTTAAAATCATTTAAAATTGTTCTTAAAGCAATTTAAATTGTTTGTAAATTGTTTCTAAAGCATTGTAAACCATATTTAAAACATTTTAAATTGTTTTGAAAGCATTTTAAAGTAATTTAAAGCATTTTAAATTGTTTTTTTTTCTCGGTAAAAGACTAAGCTATTTCTATTAACTGGTAAACATAAAATTACAGTAGGGGGCAGCTACAGAAGCCTGCTCATCACATATGTTACAAAAATTCCCCATAATAGAAGAGCTGGGGATTTCATCCAAGCTTACAACCAGATAGACTAAACAATCTGCCAAATTCATTGGCATTACAAAGAAACAGAGAAAGAGAGTACTGAGAATACTGATAAACTGGGAGAGAGAGTACTAAGACCAAGACAAATGCATTCGCCGCGGCTGGAAATTCTCAAAATCGAGCCAACACCCAAAGCAGGCTTCCAAAAAACCAAAAAGAGCAAACACAGGTGCCAACTGTTCAGCTATCCTCTTCTCCCTGTGTCGCCTCATCTTGCTGACACTCGTCGTCGTGGCTGAGCCCCTCTTTGTCATGCTCCACGTTGCCTTCCTGGTCTTTGTCGGTGTTTCCAGCATCGGGGTCCAAGAAGAGGTTGATGCAGTCACTCAGGGGAGGAACTGGAGAGGGCGAGTCGACCTGTATCACTGGAACATCCTCCTTCTTTGCAGCCATGGCTAATTGGGGGTCACTGCTGTTGGAAGAATTAGGGTCAATGCAGGATATTGGAGGGACCTGGTTGATTTCCTCCGTCATCAAGATGGTTACCTGGGCTGAAATCAAGGGGCGGTTCAGGTTGCTCTGAAATTTGAAGTGGGTGGATTGGAAAGCGCTGTTGAGTATCGGATGGCGGGTGGGGTTAGAAGCAGGGGAATCCTCAGGGGGAGAAGTGAGGTTGATGGTGGTGAGCAGAGGAGTGGATGGAGGGCGAGCAGCGTGTCGCTTGCTGCTACCAGGCTTATCCCCTGAGCGAGAGCACTTCCCAGATTTTTTCATGGTGCAAATGAGGACCGTGATTTCCAACGAGGTGGAGAGGAAACCAGAGTTGCTCCTCAGAGCATGCAAAGACCCCTCACCGAGTTGAGAAACTGAACAGAAAACAATGGATACACTGAACCGAGAAACAGAACCAGAGAGACTAAAATTGCCGCGGATGAAGCACTTACCCCAAACTGATAACGGAATTCCAAAGCATGGAACACTGGAGGAGTTGAAGGGCTGCCAATTCGAGCCAGAACCAGCTCGAATTTCCCCCCTGTCGACCTCACCCACCGAATTCACCACAAACCGAACAGAGTATTCTTCAGTCGAAGGCATAATGAAAAATTTACTGAATTGTCGGCTGTAAATACCGCTCCACAGACCGCGTCGGGCTTCGCTCGCCATTAATGGTGCTGTCCTGCACCGTGCCAAGGTCATAAAACTCTTCGTCCTTCCTCCAAACTGTTTCTGGGGCTCCACGCTGCGTAGCAGGTGGCGGCCTCATGCGTCTTAAGTGCGCATGAATGCCATTTAGGGCAGTAATAACACCCGGATCTGGGAAAGCATTTTAAATTGTTGTTAAAGCATTTTAAAAGCATTTAAAATTGTTTTTAAATTATTTTGAACTCTTTTAAACTGTGTTTAAAGCATTTTAAATTGTTTTTAAAGCACATTAAAGCTTTTAAAATTGTTTTTAAAGCATTTTAAATTCATTTTAAAGTGTCTAGAATGGTTTTTAAAGTATTTAAGACTATTTCAAAACATTTAAAAATATCTTTAAAGCATTTTAAATTATTTTGAAACCATTTTAAGACATTTTAAAAAGATTTTAAAAGCATTTTAAATTGTTTTTAAAGAACTTTAAATTATTATTAAAACATTTTAAAAGGTTTTTAAAGCATTTTAAAACATTTTAAGATGTTTTTAAAGCATTTTTAAGTATTTTAAAACATTTGTAATTGTTTTTAAAACATTTCAAAATCATTTAAAATTGTTTTTAAAGCATTTTAAATTGTTCTTAAAGCATTTTAAGTTGTTTCTAAAGCACTTTAACGTATTTTTAAATCATTTTAAATCAATTTAAATTGCGTTTAAAGCATTTGAAAACCATTCAAAATTGTCCTTAAAGCAATTTAAATTATTTTAATTGTTTTAAAGCATTGTAAACTGTTTTTAAAGCATTATTAATTGTTTTTAAAGCATTTTAAATTGTTCATGAAGAATTTAAAATTGTTTTTAAAACGTTTTAAAAGGGTTTTAAAGCATTTTCAATTGTTCTTAAAGCACTAAAACTTATTTTTAAAGCATTTTAAAATGTTTTAAAACATTTTAAATTGTTTTTAAAGAATTTTAAAATCATTTTAAATTGTTCGTAAAGCAAATTGAATTATTTTTAAAGTATTTTAAATAGATCAACGCCTTAGAATTCAGCCTCTTCGAGGGGGAAACCTCCTTTACATTACATAAATGAACAATTCTTGGATGATACAAATGAAAAGACCTCCTTTCT
>APFE030467073.1:299031-321573 GCA_000404065.3 Pinus taeda | reverse complement strand
AAAATTAATAATTGATTTTTATTTTATTTTTTATTTTAACCAAGTTAAAATATTTAACATGCATTAAATTACAACATCCATTTTTACTCTTGATCCACCAAGCCCCGAGAGGGATCAAATATTTTTTCACTCTATGCTAGTTTTCATATCACGATATTTGATCCCTCTCGGGCTTAGTAGATCTAGAGTAAAGATGGATCTATGCTAGTTTAATTCCCCCATTTAAATAGGCTACATTCCATGTGAATACCATGGGTCAATGCCATATGCCATTTTTATTTTTATTAATACTAATATTAGGGTTAAAAATGTTTTTTGCATAGTATTAATAATAATCTAGCCCATGGTATTTGGCCCATAATATTTTGCCCATAGGTTTCCCTAAATATAACGCATTTTTTGAGTGTTCGTAAATATAAGGTGACTTATGGAGTAAATATAAAAAAATGTTTTATTTGTTTACCATACCTCTCGTTTATTTATATTTTTATTAATTAACCATACCTCTTTTACAAATATGGTATTTGGCCCATAGGATTCACTTAAATAAAACCTCTTTTTTGAGCCTTTATAAATAGAAAGAGGGTTATGGACTAAATATAAAAAGAGGTTTTATTTATTTACCATACTTTTTGAGTAAGTATTAAAAAAGGTTTTATTTATTTACCATACCTCTCATTTATTTATATTTTTATTAATTTACCATACCTCTTTTATAAATATGGTATTTGGCCCATAGGATCACTTAAATAAAACCTATTCTTGAAAATTAGGGTGAATGGAAGATTGGAACTCCTAATTTCAAGGGCTAAATTTACTTTTTTTACTCTCTCCCTTAAAATAAGGTGGGCTATTTGAGGCGATTTGTAAAAATGTACTATGATACAAAATATTCGCCCACTAAAAATTTAAAACGCCTTAATTTCGCCTAAGGGGGAACATTCACCCCTAAAATTTTCCATGATTCGAAGATGATTCGAAGCAAGGATGTGTCACTAGGTCTGCGACAACACAAAGGCAGTTGCGCTACCTAGGGAGAAATCACACAGGTTGGCTGGAAAGTGACCGTTAAAGTCATTGTTCATGAAAAGACGACAAAAATGAGGCCAAATGGAGTGGGCGGCCGACATCTAAGACAAAATTTATGGTTTAGATCCTTGAAAATCTGTCGCCAATCTAGAATTAATGAATCGATTTCGGGGGGAATAGTTGGATTTGAATTCAAATTTCCCTATAAATTGCAAGTGATTATCTAGCATGAAACACTTGGCATCTTAAGTATTTAGTTGTTGAGCTCTCAGACGCTTATGGACCCAGAGTTTTTCGAGGCTCTCAAACAGACTCCTGCATTTGCGAACTTTCCTAAGATGTCGCGAGCACTGAATAGAGAGTGTTATGTCATCACCCCCAGAAATTATCAATACACAATAGGTGGTAGAAGAGTCAGCACAAGCGATGGAGAAATAGGCAGAAGAAGCTACCCCAGAAGTAGCCGAAGTACTAGCGGAAGTCCCTAAATCCCCGAGAACGCCGAGACCAAAAAGCCAACCCCAACCATGGAGACCATGAAAGATAAGAAGGACAAGAAGCCTGTCGTCCCGGTGTGTGCGTCACTGAGATGAAACCCACAAAGCCCACTGCCCAGGAGAAAGGCAAGGCCATAAACCTAGAGGCATAAGAGGAGGATATCGAAGACATCCCCATGGACGATGAGGATGTGCGAGTGGAAATAGCGGAGGTCGAAGCCCAGGGTACAGACCCTATTACACGGTTGTTGAAGTATGTCCCTCCGTGCAAGCTTAAGTCCAAGGTCCCAAAGGACAATGATGAAAGTAAGACTCCCCTGCAAACCCCATTGCTACCAGATGAGATCACTTTTGACGGTTCGCGTTTGGCATGGGTGTCGAGTTTGAAGCTCGAAGACTGCGACTTGGCAGACCATGAGAATTTCCCACATTTGGCGACTGAATAGTTGATGCGCCACATCATAGACACAAATACGGCGATGACTACACTAGAGCTGGGGAAGTGGCTCAGAGGAGTCGAGAAGGCAGGATTGCTTAACCTGCTCTAGGTGCGGCACTATAACTGCACCCCTATGACAGTTTTAGTCATCAAGCAATTGTTGTGCTTGGTGCATGGTGGGTGTCTATGGTTGGAGGAGCTGATACCCATCACTGCTATGTTGATTCATCACATAACATGCCTATTGTATACTGGTGAAAATCCAGCTATGATCTTTGGCGGTAAGGGTGGCGAGCTGGCGCTTGCAGAGTCAATGAAAGAGAAGTTCAAATTGGTGAAGAAGTCGCGCGGGTATGCAATCTCCAACATCTGTGACGCCACTGTGAAGGTGGCCATGTAGATCGTTGTAGGGAAGGTGATGTGGAAGTGCTGTGCTGATGAGGTGCCGGTGCCTGTCATTGTGCTCACACAGTAGTGCGTGAAAGGAGTCCAATTTAACTAGTCGAACTACCTTCGCGGTGAGTTCCTAGCAAACTGCCATGAAGCGCAAGAGAAAAGCAAGACATTCCACTACACATGGCTCTTGCTATCAATTGTGCTCATCGCATGGGAGCTATCAAAAGAGAGCTAATAATCCTCAGTTGCACTAGACCTTCCTGAAGCAGCAAAGTACGCTTTGCTGTGGGCGACCAAGGACGCGGAGCACGTTTGGGACAACAAGATCTTCTGGATCTTGATGGAAATGAATATCAGGATGGCTATCAATCGCAAGCCGCGATTGTCGCCCATGGTATATGCGAACTTGCAGAGCTATGCCGAATTCAACACTGATTTCCATTGGATTTCAATCAGGGCATGGAAGGACCCTACGTAGAAGTGGTACGATTTGTCGTACTTGGCCACAGATGATGCCATCAATGCAGCATCGGATAAATGGTTGGTGGAGTGGCACACCACCGCAAACTTGGCGGTGGGTGGAAGTAAATTTTCCGCACAAAAGAAGAAGGACAAGGCCAAGCTGAAGATGTCGCAGTTGGTCGAAAAGAGGGAGAAGGAGGTTGCTGAGAAGGCCAAGGCAAAATAGATAGGGAAGGAGGTAGGAAAATAGACAGGTGGCACAGAACGGGGCTCTGACAAAGGTGCATTGTCACCTTCACCTTAAACTAAAGAAGAGGACATAGAGCATCGCGACGCAGACCCTTAGGAGATGTCGAGCTACATTAAGCGACCGAGAGAGCAAGAAAAGGGAGGGTCCAGAAAGAAATCAAAGGCAAAAAAGACTTAGCTGGACCCTATCACACTAGCGGAGGGAGATTTATACGATATTGGTGACACAGTCAAAGATGTCATTGCAGAGGCCCAGCATCAATTTGAAAAGAAGCAGCAGATCAGCCTAGGGGCCATCCAGACTAGACTGTAGGAGTTGCAGATCCATGCGTTACAAGTTGGTACGGTGTCTACCAGCTTGGCTATTGGCACATCAGAGGCTATTGATATGCTGCGTACGAAGGCTTCTAGTGTGCTAGTGTTGTCAGATGGAGCACTGACAACAGAAAATGAGGCTAACAGGCCCATTTTCAGCCCCTTGAAGGGAGTAGGATTGAACCTGGCAGTGCTCCCATGCGAAGCACTCCACCTCTTACAGGATGGAGTAATTGCAAAGCTGAGGGCCCACAATCAGCGTGCCCTCCAAGTGATCAGTGAATAGAAAATAAACAATGAGCAAATGGCCTTACAGAGGGATGTTACCATCATTGCCGAGGCCGAGGCAACCAGGCAGAGTAAAAAGATCATACAGGTCATGGAGGAGGCCTGCAGATTGGTCTTGGAATTGGCCATTCCAGATGAAGAACCAATCGAGGTCCACATCCATAAATTGGCCATAGGGGTGTGCAACACTCGAACAAAGATGGTGCGGGTTTAGTTGGAGCTGAACTTGAATATTACAGAGCTCCAGTTGAGAGCTCAGCCTTCAATGCCACTAGAGGTAAAGGAACAACGGGTGGTCGCTGTCATAGAAGCAGTCACGATAGTGGAGAGTGTAGTAGCAAACTACAACTAGTTGTTTGAACAATAATTTGAGGTCTTTACCGGCTTGCAGGAGGACCCAAACATCCAGAGGCTAGAGATGGAAGTGCGTGAACGCCAACAATGCTATGACAAATTTAACAGCACAGTGCGAACCATCGCACTGACACAAAGGTTAGCCAAGCTGCAGGAAGCCAAGACGCTAAAGGAACAAGTGGACACAACACTACACAAGGAAGCAGCGCTGAAGGCACAACTAAATACCTGGCTGGAGGAAGCTTACGGAGTCACAGGCAACATTGAAGGCAAGCTTGCGACTCTACAAGCGATGCAACAATAGCTTCAGGTTGACAGCGCAGGGGAAGTAACTAAGAAGACATTCGAAGATGCGAAGTAGGTAGTAGCCTATTGCACAGTCGAAGATGCGGTCATCAGGGTCTAGCTGGACGGGCTTCATGCAAAGATCTCTGCGCCTACCGAGTGACTCGAGGGTGATTCATGATGTTTTTGTTAGGGGCCTGTTGGGAGCAGGATCCCCCAAGGAGAGTTTTGGGGCTAAAAGCCCATGTTTAAGTCAAATTTTTGTAATAGTATTGTAAAGACTCTGCATTTTATGGTTGTGAAGCGTGAAGGTGTTATGTGTCACAAAGGGTATTTTGCCCTTATTTTTGTAAAGTAAAGTTGGTTGTAAGAGATCTACCCATGGTCCACAGACCATGGAATTATATAAAAAGAGCTAAGCTCTAAGTTGTTAAATAGGAGAAAAGAAGGAAGAGAGTCATAGTCTTAGAGCAAGAAGTCTAAGTCTTGGGTTGTAGCATAGGTAGAGGCTCTGCAGCTAAGTGCGTAGAGGCCTGGGGTAGAAGTCCACAACTGAGTGCACGGACCCCTGCAGCTGTGTGCGTAGGGTGAACAGAGTCTGTAACACTTGGAAGATATTAATAAAAGGATTTATTCTACAATTTTGTATTTGTTCTGTTGTTGGGTTTGGATATTTTGTGTATGAATTTCCTTTATTATGCTTCTATGATGTGCAAATGAATATTGTTACATTGAATAATTAAACACAATTACGAATATCTGACTACACGGTGATAAATTTAAGTATTCGGAAAAATAAGCAAATCACTTAGGGTAATTGAGGAATCTACACGGTGTGATGTAATAACAGCGTGAAAGTACTTGAGCTCCAGGTTAGGGCCGCATGAAAGTCAATCGTATACTTTCTCGAAGGTATTGAAAGCTGGAATAAAGGGGTTGTCTTACAAGCCCTAGAGCAAGATCACCTGCACAAAGGTGGGGATAGAAGAGATCAAATGACATCACAACCATTTTAGGGTGCAAAAACTTGGTTCCAACATCCCCTCATACTGCTTCAGGTAAGACTTCGTTCCACACTCCGTGGGCTGATGCTAAAAGGGCCAATAGTGTAGGGATTTGTTTTCCTAATTAACGTTGAACCTGGGTCAGACCCCCTCAAGCCAACACTAACCCTATCATTAACCTTGAGGATTAGTTGTCTAACATTCCCCCTTAATCAAAAGGGATGTATGAAAGTCCAAGAATGAGAGCTCAAAATGAAGAAATGAATCTCAGCCAAGAGTTGAATGTCTCTTAGAAATGTTTTTAAGGATAACGACAAACCAATATGGGAGAACTCAAGGTCTCAACCAACACCAACTCTGGAATCTTCATAGAAATATTCAAAACAACCAAAAATGTGGTTTTAAGGTGAGCACGATGTCTGGAACTACCATAGTAGTTCCTCAAACTATTCCAAACATGGAAGTGCTCAATCAACTCAACTCCGACTCAGTCTCGCTTGGCATCTCGAACTAAAAACTGTAGCAGACCATCAACAATTTTCCCCTTGTTGGATACAGGGTGAGAAGTATTCTTCATCACTATAAGGCTGGTCATCACTCTCAAACATATTATTTAGTATGACCTGTAAATCTTCTTGGTTGTTTTCATCCAATACCAAGAAGCAGTCCATCTGAAATTTAGCCGCTCTCTTGCAGTAGTCTTCCTTCTAGAACATCTATTTGTATGATGATTTCTCTTTCCACAATTCTCACATGGGTGAAGATCAAAACACTGATATTTCACATGTCTAAATCTGTTACATTGTTGTCATCTATCAACTTGTTCTGGAACAACACCGTCCATAAATCCAACAGTTCAGAATTATTGTATAGGTTTAGCAAAATATGGAATGTGAAAAGATACATCCAAAATATCCTCCTTGTAACCCAAACTAGTTCTTTGATTATTGTGTGTAATCTCTTCCCATGCTCTTATAAAATATTTGGTAACGATGGGCTTCACATCTATATTCAAATGCCTTTCGTATACACTTGCTTGAACATGAATTTCTGCTGCACCCAAATTTTCTCTTGAAATCACTTCATTACTCTGATAATTTTCTGATTGATGATGAGGCTCAAACAAACTATTGTTTTGAACAAGAAAAGGTTCGGAATTCTTGTTTTGTAATCCATGTAGTTCATCTCACTAAAACTGAGACTCTAGCTTCAAGAATTCAATTATACTTTTAGCATTTAACAAACATGATTGGATGTCAGAGAGCATGTCCTTACTGACTTGGACACAGTTATGAATCGTAAACAACATTAAATTGTTCAATAATTGTAACAAATCATCAATTTTTCCCATTTTCTCCAACAATCAACTTTGAAAAAAGTGGTGTCGGCTACCACTGAAAATGCACCCAATACAAACAAATTTACGATGATTTAACTGGGTGTCAGGTTCAACCAATCATGCACCCACCTACAACATTGATGATGAAATTTAATTAAACTTTGAAACCATAACTTTAACTTCAAATATTTAATTCAAACTTTGACTTTTCAACAAAATAAATCACATGTAACATACAACTTAAAAAATTTCCTCGAGTAATAGTGACACTTCATAATTCAATATGAAGTCTACTAGGAGCAACAATACCAAGCAGCCAACACTAACATATGCACTACAAATTCTATACCGCAACCCACTTTTGAATATGTCAAGTTTCTTATCCCTCAAACCAAATGTTCTAACAATATAATGTCAAACTTTTTCTGACTACAAATAAACTAACTCCAAAGTTTATTTATTTATAAAATAAAGCTTCATTAAATCTTGATGCCACCCAACTCAAAATGTGTAACTAACTCTACAAAACATATGCGATCTTAAAATTCCAATAATTTTAAAATGATCACTTAAATTAAAAGGGATAAACTCCATATTCAACTAGTATGGGCAATCATCTCATTGAATTAATGCATTCAGAATTTCCAAAAAATACCTTAACATTCTCGCTTCTCTGGAAAAAAACAACCTTCATGGCGACTAATGTTGAAAAAATCTCCTTTTCCCACTTGATTTAACAGATTTCCATGATCTTTTATTTTCCAACAGTCTCTTGAAGTCGGTTATTACTATGTGGAAAATGTTAAGAAGTCAGATCATCATTGAAGTGTCGCTGCTTGTTGATGAAGTTACATTGTTGCCATTCAATGCCCACTTAAAGCCCAATCAACTCTCATTTGCAATTAAAGCCCACTTTATCAGATTTTAACTTTAACAATCACTGCATAATACTCATTGAAATGAAAACGAATCGAATAAAAAGAACCATGAGGGACAGTTTCATTGCCCTTTCTTTCCTCCAATCAATATGGAGTGGGGTTTGTTTTAGTGTGAATTCTTGTTGGATTTTTCTCCAATGGGACTAGATAAGAACATATTCTGGATACCCATTTTCATTTCATGTACTTCTGAATGCCTTCTTCTTGCATCCACTTACTGCAATTTTACTCTGGCTTTGGTGGATCTTTAAGGCAGAAAAACACATCATCCTTTCTTGGTGGATATATCTGTAACACGAACTGAGATGTAACAAGAATATATGTCATCAAGATATGATGCAGATCTGGGCATCCCATAGCTACGCAAGCCTTTTTCGCATCGAGGAGCGTTAGCGGGTATGGGCATTCCTGCCTAGCTTGCCTATCCTGCAGGGTGAGAATATGGAACCCCTCGCTACCTCACCTAAAGAAAGACAAGGGAGAGGGTTCCTTTCATAAGTAATCCAAGGAATCAATCTCATAGGAAGTCATCAAAGTCAATGCTTTTATATGATCAGTTCATACGCAATCACATCAAAGAATCACAGGTGGCCATCTTCTCAAATCTTTCCATCCCACCAGCGTTAGATTCAAACCCTCTTTCTTGTGTCTTCAACTATCCAGACAACAATTCTTAGTTACAATACAAACTCAGAATACGATTTAGACAACAAAACCAGGGTTTCAAGTTTCAAAAATGCTGAAAACCACAACTAATGCCTCGCATCAACTAAAACCCTGTTGAAGACAAGAGTTTATCCTCAATAATTCTACATGGCATTGCAATAATCAAACCTTAAATCGTCTCATGATAGCAGCAGTCAGTCTTCTACACACTCCATGTTCGAATCATATAAATAGCTCTTTTGACTCCTCTAAATGCTTTTTCGATGGTAGTTCACTTAGTTTCAACAATGCCTAATTTCTCCAACAAATCACACCTAGCCAATTGCATTCAATACCAAAATGGCTATGAGTCCAAATTTGTTGAGTCCTTTGCACTTCAGTGGTTTTGCTGCTAAATTCCTTCTCTTGCCCAATGCTCTGGATGGCCACAAAACTAGTGGCTCACATTCAACCAAGCAGATCAATCGTCATCTCATACCACTATAAAACACAATAAATTGGAAACCAAATCAAATGTATATTAATTCATCTCAAAGAATTATGTACATGATTGTTATGAATAAATATATAGGAAATAATGTAAAATAATGTAAATTATAATAATCATAAATAATTATTAGTTAATTAGTAATTAGGTTAAAGAGTCATGTCTAAATGAGACATGAACCTCCATAAAGAGACACCCGCTTGGTATATAAGAAAGCCTCTCACTCTCATTGTATCATCATTCTTATTCACACATTTAATATATAATATTTGTATCTTCATGGATATCTTTATATTCCAAGTATTCTCGAGTAATTAATCTAAATAAGAAACTTTGTTCACTTCATTTCGCATTAGGGCAGTCGATCCTCTGGCCACTCCACCGGTACACAGGGCCGTGTTCTTCGATCTAGGTCTTTGACCATCAAATTCGTCAACGTTGTTGCCGTCGTGAATGACACATTCGCTATACAAATTGGAGTTTCTCCCTCATTGCCAATAGGCCCTTGGCCATAAAAGAAAAATATTAGATTCAATAAATATATAATATATATATATATTATATAATATTAATATAATTAAAAAAATATCATTTAACAAAAAAATATATATTATTAGAGAAAAAAAAGAGATCAAGATAAAAAGAAATATTATAAAATATATTAAAAAATACATATTTGTTGATCCACTCATCTGTGCAACCACTACTCTAGTTGTTGCTCTGCAAAATGTTTCAATCAATGCTTCCATAAACGACCTTGCAACAATTGCCCAAACACCATTGTACATCCGTCATATTCATCATACAATTTCCATCATTTAAGAAAAAAATGTGGACATTCTTTTCTGCTGAGAATTAAAATTAAAATGCTCCATTCTTAATACGTATAGTACACTCGACACTCAAACGTCACTGCCCATACTGTCACAACTCTTCACTTTCAATTTTTTGGAAAGGGGTTTAAAGCGAGTTGAGTTATTTAAATGTTATAAAGAATATCATATTAAAAATATATAGAGAGAGTTATAGTATAAAAGTACATAAAGGGGTATATTTTTGTGAAATAAAGAGAATATTCAAAAAAATTTGTTTAATTTAATTAATTAAATTTATTTAATTAATTAAAAAAAGAATATTAAGAGAGGTAATCAAAGGAATATTAGGGGTTACTTTAAAAACCCTAAATATCGTTCCAATACGAAAAATGGAAACCAATAAGAAAAGATTTCCTAAAACTTTTATTAAATGTGTTAGTACAGTATTTAAAATCAAAGAATCACTGGGAGGAAGAGATATTATAATCTCTATCAGTCCTACTGAAGATAGTAATTATGTTAATACTAAATGTGCTAACCAACTAGTAATTCCTGAATCGACTATATTCAAACAAAAAATTGTTGGCACAAGTAACAAACAATATGATGCAGGAGCATCCAGCTCACCGTAATTGGGCAAAATTCCAACTAGGTTCAAAGGCTATTGATCGATTGGACTGTTTAATTTTTACTGTAATAATTTTTCTTTTAGTTTGTTTTACAAAGTCAGTGAATTTAGACATCTCTTTTTTACTTCAGATAGAATTACTGTAGCTCAGTTATTAGTTAAGGAATGGTCCGTTAAATTAGGGAAATAAGAACCAATTGTTCCTTCAAGTCTTGAAATGACAAGAGATTATAGTTATTAACAAAAATAGTATTTCTGTAACCATATTATATATCAGTTTGATTAACTGTAAAGATCAACTGAAAAGAGAGAGATAAAAACAAATCAAATGTAACAGAGGAGGGTTCAGTTGAATTATTGGAGAAAAGAAATAGAGACAGTCAGAAGCATTCAAAAAAAGAAAGTTATTTGTCCATCTGTACCATATTTATAAATATTTGCCTAAATGAATTTTCTTTCTTTACGGCCTGATAAACTACCATACAAATAATATTTATCAAATTGCTATTGCAAGTACTCAAATATGAGTCACAGTCAAATATTAAACAACCAGACGAAGTCTCAGTAATCTACAGTCACAAATGACGGACATCCATACATTTATTTCGCACAGAGTCGAATAAGAATTCCCAGCATATAACATCCATAAATCGAAGATGAAGAAATTGCGTATAAGAATCAACCATTTTCCAGTGTTCGAAGACATAAAGAGCAACCAACGAACAGAGACAGAATACAAATGCAAAGAGGTAACGACGTTGTACATTTTCTTTTCCTTTCATAAATTTCATTTTATAAAGTCGAAGGACTACGAATACAGTGATTATTGGTAAAGCCAGAACGACTCCATTGAAAAACAAAGTCCGCTACCATATATAGAGTAAAGTACGACATATAGTCAGAAAAAATTTATAAACCAGAAAACCCTGAACTAGGGTTTGACAAAACCGACCGACAACAACTTCCATTTCTTGTAACACTTGATACAGGAGCAAACAGAAGAAATACAGCCAAGTTAAGTTCATACAGCGACCGAAGGACCTGAACAAGATCACAGAACCTTAACACTAAGCAAAACTACAACCAGACGTTTGGGATTCAGGCCTACCCAAGAAAATAAGCGACTGTACAAACTAAACACTGGAGGATACGCCGCCCAGGTTGCCATCAGCGACCTGCAAACATTAACCCATTTACATTACAACGAAAGCAACGAGGGGAATTCCAAGAAAAGGTGCGAATGCCTGTGGAGAAATAGAAATATAGTGAAATTACCTGGGGAACACAGCCGAGTGCAGCCGTGTGACATCCTGAAGAGTTTGAGTGACTGTAGACCAGAGGAACAAAGTGGGTTAGTTCTAGAAAGAGAAGCCGAGCAAGATTGAAGCAAGGACAGGAGTCTTTACCTGTTCCAAACGAAGGACGTGCGCGCGAAAAGTCCTGTGCTCGAAGGCAAATATAGTGTCGCACTGTGAGAGACCCAACCAACAGCAAGCAGATAATACCCAACCAGATTCGAACCAGAGACAATAAGGTTCTAAGAAAACACAGCAAAACCACAGTGATTTCCAGAAACGACTACAAAACCTCGACCAAGAACCACGAGATACACACAGACAGCAAGATATAATAACCAGCAACCAGTGCTTCACAAATACCTTAAGAAATTCGCGCATGTAAGGAAGGAAAGAACAGAAATACTCACCGAGGTCAAACCACGGAACCGAGCCGAATAGCCATCAAAACCAAATGCCATTTCCATTAGAATTGCAAGCAGGTTGAATAGAGGAGGGGCCGAGTTTTGCCCGCACAAAGAGTTGCACATACCAACAGAGCAGAGCATATAGCATTCTACAGAAGAAAACCAGAAACCCTCGACCAGAATAGATAACCTCAGAGCGAAAATAACGAATGAACAATCCAGAACATGCCATAATGAACAAGGGTTAAGGCGCGAAGGGCAAGCGGGAGCAGTCTCGAGGCGAGGTACAGATATTTATTGCAGGAATTAACTCTCCGGCTACCAACTCACATAAAAAATCCCGTGGACAAACACAGTTAAGATTTTTATCTGCCACGTATATATTTTCCTTCTGCGTGTAAAGTGCAAAGTGTAGGCCTTTTGGGCTGGGTTACACCAGAGGGCTCCCGGGGTGAAAAGAGATCATGACTCCGGTTCATGAGCTCCTCGACCGATGTTCCTGTTTTTCCAATCTGCCTGGCGTCAAGCCATGAGCTGTCCTCAATCGGACGGTTCTTCCACTTGACCAGGTACTGAAAATAATTTTTCCGCCGAGTACGTCTAACTACCTGAGTTTCAAGGATGCCTTCGATCTCAGGGGGTTGGACATAAGGCATCTGTATTTTCCAAGTTTCTCTGTCTTCCTGGGTGTTTCGCGTGGATTGTCCGGGTCGATCTTTCTTTTCCTCCATCAGATCGCCTGTATACGAAAACAGATCTGCCATATTGAAGATAGGTGAAATGCCTATTCCGGGTGGTAGTTGTATTTCGTAGGCATTTGCCGAAAATTTTCGCAAGATCTTACATGGTCCTATCTTTTTGTACTTTAGTTTATTGTACGTACCCTTAGGGAAACGTTCCTTACGCAAGTGTACCAGGACTTCGTCCCCCACCTCAAAATGAACTTCTCTTCTCTTTAGATCTGCATGTTGTTTATATTTTGAGTTGTTGTCCTGTAATTTTGCTTTCACCTGTTCGTGTAAATCCCTCATTGCATTAGCAAAATCTTCTCCATCCGCACTCCGTCGTTCCTGTAAACCAAGACCCCAAAGTTCATGCACTCCACGAGGGTGCATGCCATATAGGATCTGAAAGGGACTGAGACTCATGCTACGATTTGGTGAATCATTGTAACCAAACTCTGCTTGCGCTAGCACTCGGTCCCACATCCGTGAATTCTCCCCGACTAAGCTGCGTAACAAGTTTCCCAAACTTATGTTCACAACCTCTGTCTGCCCGTCAGTTTGCGGGTGTTAAGCAGAATTGTAGCTTAATTGGGTGTTCATTTTTTTCCATAAGGTACGCCAAAAATGTCCCGTGAACTTTACGTCTCTGTCAAATAGGATGGTTGTTGGTAACCCGTGTAACCTGACAATCTCATTAAAAAACAAGAGGGCCACGTGAGTGGCGTCACTAGTTTTTCGACAAGGTATGAAATGTGCCATTTTTTAGAAACGATCCACCATTACCATCACTGAATCATAACCTTTCTGCGTTTTTGGCAGTCCCAAAACAAAATCTAGACTAACCGAATCCCATGGTCTGCCTGGAACAGGTAATGGCATATATAATCCTATGTTCTGGTTGTGTCCCTTCGCTAATTGACACACCTTACACTTAGTCACAAAACGTTGGACGTCTCGTCGCATTCTTGGCCAAAAATAGAAATGACTAAGTTGCTCCAAGGTCTTATCTATACCGAAGTGTCCAGCCAAACCCTCGCTGTGTTTTTCGCGAATAATATTCTCCCTCATGGAACAGTTGGGGATACACAGTTGTCCTCCCTTAAATAGCAATTTTTCCTGTATATTGTAATCTAACCAAGGACTATTACCCCTTATCAAAGGGTTCTGGCATGCCTCATAGGCTTCTCTGAAATCTGTATCTGTTTTGTAAAGATCTCATAAATGTTCAAAACCCAAAACCTGTACAACACTCTCCTGCAAAAGTAGAGCCTTTCTACTTAATGCGTCGGCCACCTTATTTGCTTGTCCACTGATATGTTTCAGCACAAAATTAAAACTTTGTAAGTACTCCACCCATTTGGCATGCTTATGATTGAGTTTGTGTTGCTGCATTACATATTGCAATGCAGAGTTATCTGAAAACAGCACGAATTCGTTCCCTAACAAATAATGCCTCTAGTGTCTTAAAGCCTGTACCACTGCATAAAATTATTTATCATATGAGGAGTACTTCTGCCTACTCTCATTCAGCTTTTCGCTGAAAAATGCTACAGGCCTGTCCTCCTGACTGAGTACAGCCCCGATCGATGTTCCGCTAGCAACACAACGTACCTGAAATAATTTCTGAAAATCTGGTAGCCTGAGAATCGGTCTTTCCGTAATCTTCTTTTTCAATAGTTGAAAACTTTTTTCTGCTGCTTCTGTCCATCGAAAAGGTTGGCTGGTCTTTTTGATGGTCTCCAACATAGAAGCACAAATTCCACTAAAATTCTTAATAAACTTTCTATAGAAACTTGCCAATCCATGGAAACTACGTACCTCAAATAAATTTTTCGGTGACGGCCAATTTACTATTGCTGTTACCTTTTCCGGATCCATTTTTAATTCGTTTTCTGCTATCACAAATCCAAAATAAATTAATTCTCTTTGCAGAAACGTACATTTCTTCAAATTTATTAATAACTTGTTCTGTTGTAGCTTTTCCAACACTTTGCGCACATGCCAGAAGTGTTCCTCTTTCGTCTTGCTGAAAATAAGGATGTCATCTAAGTAAACGATTACAAATTTCCCAATATACTCCTTCAACATCTCATTCATGAGTCTCATGAATGTGCTGGGTGCATTGCTCAACCCAAATGGCATGACCAGCCATTCATATAATCCCTCATTTGTTTTAAAAGTTGTTTTCCACTCGTCTCCTTCTCATATCCGAATCTAGTGATATCCTCTTTTTAAGTCTATTTTAGAAAAATAAGTTGCCCCACTTAAACAGTCCATCATATCATCCATACGCGGTAACGAAAATCTGTACCGGATGGTGATTTTATTGATGGCCCTGGAATCGGTGCACATCCGCCACTCTCCTCCCTTCTTGGGGGCGAGGACTGTTGGCACAGCACATGGGCTCAAACTTTCTCTGATTAAACCTTTGTCCAATAGTTCTTGCACCTGTTTTATGATTTCATCATTATCCTTGGGGCTCATTCGATAGGCTGCTTTATTTGGTAAGCTGGCTCCGGGTATAAAGTCAATATGGTGACTGATACTCCGCTTGGGGGGTAACTTGTCTGGCAAGTCGTCCACTACTATATCTGTAAATTCTTCCAACATTCGCTGTATTTCCACGGGTAAATATGTTATCTCTGTATGTAAGAGAACTGTCCTTGTCTTTTTGACTACAGCATAACTTATTTCACTGTTCTCAACCTGTTTTAAAAACTGTTTTCTGCTCATTAGCAATGCTTTGGTTTCGTTTGCTTCAGTTGTTTCCTTCTCTTCTCTGATAGGCACAAGGGTATTCCTAACTCCATCTTTTTCGAACTTATAACAGTTCATCACTCCATCATGTGTCACCGTCCTATCATATTGCCAAGAACTGCCCAATAACATGTAACATATGTCCATCGGCATGATGTCACAAATAATTTTATGCTTATATCGACCTATTTGAAATTCAACCTCACTTTTCTCGTCCACCAGTAACTGGTGCCCCTTTTGTAACCATGAAACTCTATACGGACTGGGGTGTATTAAACGCTTCAACCCCAACTTTTCCACCATTTATGTGGATACCAAATTGTCCGTACTTCCACTGTCGATTATCATCTTACAACACTTACCCTGTGATTTGCAAATTGTTCTGAACAGAGCTCTCCGTTGTGTCTGTTCGACACTCTCATCAACTGGTTTCAGTAATACCTTATGCAGCACTAACGCTTCTCCCATTTCTGGGGCATTCTCTGCCTCTTGAGGGGGTGCTGCTATTTCCTCCGGTTGCGCCACATACGCGCCTCGTTGTCCAGCTGAATCTGTTTCTGGGCACTCAAACGAACGGTACCCCCACTTGTCGCATCTATAGCATTGATAACCAGTTCCCCTTCCACGGCCATTTCCTCTGTCGCGTTGGAACGATCTGCCACATCTCGTTCTGTCTCCTTTTTCTGTTGTTCCCGAAGTCCTCGAACTGCTGGCTTCC
This sequence comes from Pinus taeda, assembly GCA_000404065.3. Taxonomy (NCBI): domain Eukaryota; kingdom Viridiplantae; phylum Streptophyta; class Pinopsida; order Pinales; family Pinaceae; genus Pinus; species Pinus taeda. The sequence goes on along the minus strand of APFE030467073.1, from coordinate 305,480 downwards.
TTTCTGTTGTTGGCAGTCCGGCCCCTGCCATAGGACTGGCCTCTCCCTCTGGTAGACCCTCGTCCTCTCCGGGCATTTTGTCTTCGGTTAATTTTCTCCTCTGCTTTAATTGCGCTCTGGTATGCCTCCTCAGTATTATTTGGAGACAAAATACTTATTTCGTCCAAAATATCCATCCTCAGTCCATTAACATATCTGACTATCCTTTCTGTCGTATCCTCTGTATATCCGGCTCGCAAATTCACTCGGTAGAATTCCTCTGTGTACTCTTTCACAGTCAGTCCCCTCTGTCTCAAGTTTTATACCTGTCTATGTAACGCGATTTGATAATCCCTTGGCAGAAATCTGCCCTTCAATTTAGCTACCATCCTTGTCCAAGTTTTAATCGGTGTTTTGTTCAACCTCTTCCTCTCATTCTGGACACTGTCCCACCACAGAGCTGCGTGTCCTTTCAGCTTTGTTGCTGCAAACTTGACTCTACGGTCTTCACTAACTTCCTCGCATTCAAAATACTTGTCCATCTCACTAATCCAATCTAACACAACATCAATAGACAAACTACCATCGTATGTCGGGAGTTTTGGTTTTGGTCTACTGTTCGACAATAAGACAGACTTCAGTAATTTCACTTCTGCTGATTCTCCTTCAGGTCCATCTGCTGCCACTTCTACTTCTTCTTCACTCACATCGCCCATTTCTGGATCTCTTCTCCTGCCTGCCTCTACTGCTTCCAAACGAGTAGTAAGAACTCTGAGTTCTTCTCGTAATGCCTCATCTGCCATTCTACGAGCACCTCGGCCTCGTCCTCGTCTACCTACATCCATTTTTTTTTCAAATCTCTTTAACTTGGCTCTGATACCACTCTGGTGTAACCCAGCCCAAAAGGCCTACACTTTGCACTTTACACGCGGAAGGAAAATATATACGTGGCAGATAAAAATCTTAACTGTGTTTGTCCACGTGATTTTTTATGTGAGTTGGCAGCTGGAGAGTTAATGCCTGCAGTAAATATCTGTACCTCGCCTCAAGACTGCTCTCGCTTGCCCTTCGCGCCTTAACCCTTGTTCATTATGGCATGTTCTGGATTGTTCATTCGTTATTTTCGCTCTGAGGTTATCTGTTCTGGTCGAGGGTTTCTGGTTTTCTTCTGTAGAATGCTATATGCTCTGCTCTGTTGGTATGTGCAACTCTTTGTGCGGGAAAAACTCGGCCCCTCCTCTATTCAACCTGCTTGCAATTCTAATGGAAATGGCGTTTGGTTTTGATGGCTATTCGGCTCGGTTCCGTGGTTTGACCTCGGTGAGTATTTCTATTCTTTCCTTCCTTACATGCGCGGATTTCTTAAGGTATTTTTTAAGCACTGGTTTCTGGTTATTATATCTTGTTGTCTGTGTGTATCTCGTGGTTCTTGGTCGAGGTTTTGTAGCCGTTTCTGGAATCACTGTGGTTTTGTTGTGTTTTCTTGGAACCTTATTGTCTCTGGTTCGAATCTGGTTGGTTATTATTTTCTTGCTGTTGGTTGGGTCTCTCACAGTGCGGCACTATATTTGCCTTCGAGCACAGGACTTTTCGGGTGCACGTCCTTCGTTTGAAACAGGTAAAGACTCCTTTCCTTGCTTCAATCTTGCTCGGCTTCTCTTTCTGGAACCAACCCACTTTGTTCCTCTGGTCTACAGTCACTCAAACTCTTCAGGATGTCACACGGTTGCACTCGACTGCGTTCCCCAGGTAATTTCACTGTATTTCTATTTCTCCACAGGCATTCGCACCTTTTCTTGGAATTCCCCTCGTTGCTTTCGTTGTAATGTAAATGGGTTAATGTTTGCAGGTCGCTGATGGCAACCTGGGCGGCGTATCCTCCAGTGTTTAGTTTGTACAGTCGCTTATTTTCTTGGGTAGGCCTGAATCCCAAACGTCTAGTTGTAGTTTTGCTTAGTGTTAAGGTTCTGTGATCTTGTTTAGGTCCTTCGGTCGTTGTATGAACTTAACTTGGCTGTATTTCTTCCGTTTGCTCCTGTATTAAGTGTTACAAGAAATGGAAGTCGTTTTCGGTCGGTTTTGTCAAACCCTAGTTCAGGGTTTTCTGGTTTATAATGTTTTTCCGAATATATGTCGTACTTTACTCTATATATGGTAGCGGACTTTGTTTTTCAATGGAGTCGTTCTGGCTTTACCAATAGTCACTTTATTCGTAGTCCTTCGACTTTATAAAATGAAATTTATGAAAGGAAAAGAAAATGTACAGTGTCATTACCTCTTTGCATTTGTATTTCGTCTCTGTTCGTTGGTTGCTCTTTATGTCTTCGAACACTGGAAAATGGTTGATTCTTATACGCAATTTCTTCACCTTCGATTTCTGGATGTTATATGCTGGGAATTCTTATTCGACTCTGTGCGAAATAAATGTATGGATGTCCGTCATTTGTGACTGTAGATTACTGAGACTTCGTCTGGTTGTTTAATATTTGACTGTGACTCATATTTGAATACTTGCAATAGCAATTTGATAAATATTATTTGTATGGTAGTTTATCAGGCCGTAAAGAAAGAAAATTCATTTAGGAAAATATTTATAAAGATGGTACAGATGGACAAATAACTTTCTTTTTTTGAATGTTTCTGACTGTCTCTATTTCTTTTCTCCGATAATTCAACTGAACCCTCCTCTGTTACATTTGATTTGTTTTTATCTCTCTCTTTTCAGTTGATCTTTACAGTTAATCAAACTGATATATAATATGGTTACAAAAATACTATTTTTGTTAATAACTATAATCTCTTGGCATTTCAAGACTTGAAGGAACAGTTGGTTCTTATTTCCCTAATTTAACGGACCATTCCTTAACTAATAACTGAGCTACAGTAATTCTATCTGAAGTAAAAAAGAGATGTCTAAATTCTTTGACTTTGTAAAACAAACTAAAAGAAAAATTATTACAGTAAAAATTAAACAGTCCAATCGATCAATAGCCTTTGAACCTGGTTGGAATTTTGCCCAATTACGGTGAGCTGGATTCTCCTGCATCATAATACAACATAAACAATCTACAATTAAGTATTGGGGATTATATTTTTACCTCGCAATTCACCATGAAAACTTTATTTTTTAATGATAGTGACATTGTTTTGGGCTCACCGTGGATGGAAAATCTAGGGTCTTTTATTCTAAATACGAAAAATAATCTTTTTACCTTTTCCCACAAAAAGAAAAAAATAACACTACAAGATGTTAATTTGAAGCCAGATTCAGTGATGCCAGAAGGCACACAAGAAATCTCAAGTAATTCTTCAAGAAAGTAGAAAAACGATACAAAAAATTCAAAAGGAAGTTGACAAAATCACCGCTGACAAAAGTGAATAAGTATCTTGACTGAAAAACCATAGTGAAAAATTATTAACACAAATCAAGAAGCTTAAAAAGGACAAAAAGTAATTAACAGACAAGTTAGAACAACATGCTTAAGAAGTATCAAAGTTTCGAGTAGTAGCAGTCCAAATTGAAGATAAGGGAGCAGAGACCAATCTAGTGAATGTCACAACTCAAGAAGAAGACAAGAAAGTTGAAGAAAATACACACTTAGATATTGTAGTTCAGACAATGAACATCCCAAGTGAAGGTTTGGTAACGAACTCAACAACATCCTCACAAGAAGAGAATAAAAAAATTTCCTCACACCTAATAAGGGAAAGTCAAACCAAAAAAGTTCCCTATTGACATCCAAATCATGAGAGTAGACAACTCAACCAAGCTATGTATTGAGACCATTCAGAACAAAAACAACAAACTGATGTTCCATAGAATAGTGATGTAACCTCAATCCAATCCTATGATGACAAGTCGTTACAAAATTCCAGTGATCAGAATATTCCACAGAAGATTAATCTAAGATGGTCTAATCCCTTCTCAATGCAACAACTTTGTTTGTCACTCAGAAGATCATATCAACTTATATAGAGGAAGATCATTGTTCAGAGATGAAAAGACATTCGAAACCGAAAAAGAGATCAAGCCTTGTCATCGACAAGCTTTGAGGACAAAGCTTTTTGAGGAGGAATGCAATGTTATGAATAAACATGTAGGAAATAATGCAAAACAATGTAAATTATAATAAACATAAATAATTATTAGTTAATTAGTAATTAGGTTGAGGAGTCATGTCTAAATGAGACATGACTCTCCATGAAGAGACACCTGCTTGGTATATAAGAAAACTTCTCACTCTCATTGTATCATCATTCTTATTCACACATTTAATATATAATATTTGTATCCTCATGATATATTTATATTCTAAGTCTTCTGGAGTAATTAATCTAAAGAAGGAACTTTGTTCACTTCAATGATGTACATATAAATACATATAGGAAAAAGTTGAATTAGTTCCCCGGTCTTGTTGGACTCCAATAACTACCCAAATTAACCCTATCATTAACCCTAAAGATTAGTTGTCTAATAAATCTTGTTGGCGTCATGGCCTTTGAATATATAAAACATTCACATTTTTTTTGGCACAATTAAATAAGCCACCCATATGAGTGATCTTTGAGACAAAAATATAGTGTGTTTAATAGAAATATATCATGTCTCAGCATATTTGTTGTTCTCTTTTCATTCATAGTGAATGTTTATGCCAAATTCTTGTTTTGTCTGGCTAAAAATTTCAACATAATTCTATATTAAAACAAACAAATTAAAAAAATGAAGAATAAGCCTTCTAATAACGAAATTGAACATGGTTATATTACCAACAATTACAAGGTGAAACTTGGAGAAAGGTTTAAAGTTGGGCCATCAAAACCTGTCCCCAGCTAAAAGGTGATCCACCTAGTATGTTGTTTGAAAACAATACTATGAATTCACATCAAGTTGTTAAAATTCTAAGATAGTAAATGCAATATTATAAAGGTTTGCAACAAGTCAATGGAGGAATGAGCCAGGGTTATTCAGGATGGGTTTTGGGGTTTCAAATGAACTAGGATTTGGAGATCGGTTACAGAGGGATTTAACCTTATCTTATGAGTTGGAGTTGGAGCCAGAGTTTGGGGTCTTGAACAATTATGTTTCATGTGACTTGTGTTGCAGTGAGAATTGAAGGATACTAACTATAAATGCCAACTTGTATCAATGTTTATTACTAACATATATCAATGTTTATTACTAGCAATTTCAATTATAACAAGAATTTAAATTCCTGAATTCAAGAAATTAATCTTCTTGAATTCAATAAGTTGTTTTTTCCCATGTGTTCATGATTAATATATATTGTTCTCGCACATCAAAGGATATGAAATTTCAGCTGGGATATTATCAGGATCCCACTTTGAAGTTCCATATTTTGTTTCAAGTCACTGGAGATGGAGATTGTTCGACATTTATTAGGAGGTAAGTCTTCAATTTCTCATATGTTTCAATTGGTTTGTTAAAGTTGTTTTATCTTCTTTCCTCGAATGAAACACAGAAGATTGGTCTCAGTTACCATGCAAAAAAGTTAATGTGTGAATTTTGTTAAAGTCGTTTAATCTACTGCAACTTTATTCTTAGTTTTATTCAAAATGGCTCTCAAATTCAATCAATTTGGTAATAAATCACAAATCATAGACAAACGTTATAATATTAGAAAACTTTTTTGAAAATGACTTATGATATATTTTATTTATTTTAATATTTGAATTTTTTAAATGATTTTTTTTCACGATACAAAATGTTGTAGGAACTGAGTATTTTGATGAAAAAAACTAAGTGTTTTGATATCCATCTATAGATATTAGTGATTTAATTTATATAATTGTGCTAGTTATAATTTAGTTGTTAAATAAATAGTAAAACAATTGTTATTACAAATTATTCATAAATATTAATTAACATGTCTTTACAATTTAATTTAAAAATTAATTTAATACTAAATCATGAATTATAGATCATCTCAACTCAATTTTGTTCTGCAAAAGAAAAGAGACACCATTTGAGTAATAACAACAAAAATTTTGTTTCATATTCTCATGCCTTCACTTCCACAAACGCAATTGCATTCAACTCTATACCGATCATGTTTAGTTCCCGTGAACTTTGTAGGAAACAATTGGTTGTGCAAAACAAGTTTCTTGGAATTGGCATCTCATTGACTTGAAACTAAGTTTATCCTTATCAATTTGAAACAAACACTCCCAAAAAATATAGTTATAAAGTTTGATTACAACAAATAAGGTAGAGCGCTTACCAAAAAAACAATATTTTAGGACAACATTTTCACTTTCATTTCTATTTTTTTATGAAGCCTTTAATTGATCATCTCACACCTTGTCAACAATTCATACTCCAATTAACTATATTTAAACTAAACGACAAATATTACACTTGTTTATATACTACATCCATAATATATACAAAATCTACTTATTTATATACTACATCCATAATATATATAAAATCTATTTATATTAATACAAAA